>JAPYZN010003788.1:0-10780 GCA_030522865.1 Psyttalia lounsburyi | reverse complement strand
AGCCGAGAAGAGGAAAAGCGACGAGGTGTGATGTGATGAAGCGAAGAGGAAAAAGAGGAAGACATCTGTCAATGATAAGGATAAGGACGGGGCAGCTGCACTGATCATAGAGATGATCGCGCAAATAGCAGATATCCTATTTGACTGATTACGTTCGGAATCTTTATTGATTGAACGCGTAAAATATTTCGCCTCTCGTGTGTAACATCGTAAGATATTTCTCCTGACATTTATGAATACAACTGATGATAGAAAACAGCTCTTTAATCACCAAGATTATATGAATCGTCCATTACATTGCGTCACTGCTAGTGCACGTATTTTCTAATTTATTCAAATTGACAAGCTGATTTCATGCGTCAAACAACAAGTGGCTTTCCACTTCGAAATACCGTGCTTTGTGCTGAGAAATACTGTAGCATGGAAGAGTAAGCCTTTATTTATTTATCATTTGGTGAGGGGGTTTTTGCACTATCTGGAAAATTGATCTGTGACTGGACGGTTCAGTCATTCTGAGGTATTCGTGACTTTCTGCAAGGGAACGTAGCGATTATGCCAGGGATATAACGATCACTTGCAGTTCAAGCGTGATAACAGAGGGATTGAACGATTACAAACGGATTACGGATTTCACTTTGGTCTGGTTGGGGCTGGATGGAAATGATGATTGGAAGGTAATATTGTTATTTTTTAGCGCAGTATTAGGAAGTTTTCCTCGCAATTCTCCGATATATTCTTCAAGAACTTATATCCAACTAGTTATATTAAAAGTTCAAGATATTATGGCATTGAAAAGTTTCAGATTTATAAACGATTGATGAAAAACGGACATTGGCCATCGATTTTTGAATTCTTGGAAATTGTTAGATTCTTTTAATTGAAATTTTCAGAGAAAAAAGATCGATTTATCAGAAATCCATTATAAAAAAATCCAATGTAACGTTTTCTGTCATCGGATTATATATATGTGTATGGACAGTATCTTTCGAGGACTTTGCAACTTTATGAGGTTACATTAAAAAATGTGAAACATAACCTCATATATGAACAGCGCTTCGCATGACCTGGGAGCACCACAAGGAGGTGGCTCCCAGAAAGTTGTTAATTGTGGGTGAAAATCCACACTTTCCAACCGGCGCAAACCGGTTGTCGGATGCTGCCTGGCCGGGGTGCGCAAAGTCGCGAAGTTCGGTGGGAAAACAACGCTCATACCTCACTTGTCTAGTAAATGCACTTTTTAATGACTCCTCGGTCCCTTCTGACCGTAGTTTTTATAAAAACATAAAAACTCCACTTTCGCGGATATACTGATCGGATCTTTAAACTATGGTATTTCGGCACTACAAGACGTTGTTAGGTTGAGGTCTAAGTTGCATTGCGATCACTTGACCCCATGACCAAATGGCCGACCCTGGCTCTTTCGGGGACAGTCCCGAAACAGCCACCCGTCCACTTAACATATGCTCAAGATTGACCGTTAAGTCCTCAAACTATCCCTTACATACACATATATAATATATATATAATATATAGAATATATATGTATATATATATGCGTTTGAAGGGTAAATCGGTTGAAAAATTGGTCTAATCCAACGAAATATAAATTCAAGTGAAAGCACTACAAATGTAATTACACGCGCGCGTAGCGCGCGTTCATATCTAGTTCAATCTAATATTTGACTTTCCTCAATAAAAAAAATCCCTGAAATTTAAATTGATCGGAAAATTTAGACGAAACTTTTCAATGCTATTTTCATTTTAACGGAACTCAAGCGAATCAAAAAAAATCCCAGACATTTCTTATAGCTCTCACACTCTCTCTCTCTCTCTCTCTCTCTCTCTCTCTCTCTCTCTCTCTCTCTCTCTCTCTCTCTCTCTCTCTCTCTCTCTCTCTCTCTCTCTCTCTCTCTCTTTCGACTCTACAACAACGGAACTCGACAAAAACTTCGTAATCTACCCTAGATTTAGATATTCATCAAAAACTATTGTTCAGAAGGTATAGTTTTTCAAACACCTCATACAACTAACTCCATATCAATTTCACAATGAGTTTTATTTAAGGAAAATATTTAATTTCCACTGCTAATTAAAAGAGATATTCAAAATCCGGAGGGACTTATGAGTTTAATACTGAAAAAAGTCGTCCAAATCAGCCCGAGATTAAGAAATTTCCGTCCAAACCTTTACTGACTTTCTCTTCGCCCTATAAAACCCCCCAGATAAATTGCGTTGTTTCTCATAATTTCAAAGACCTTATTCAAGATCCTATGTGAAAGTACAATTGTCTCATCTACCTTCGGTGTAATTACTTCGAAGCATCGATTAAAAATTTAATATTCTCATGAATAAAAATCGAAAAATGATTTAACACTCTGGAGTGAGAAATCTAAACAATCAGAAGAATGGAATGAATCAAATAAATTTCACTCAAACATTCACAGCGAGAAATATTCGTTCTGTCAGGTACATATTGTTAGAAAGTGAGTTACGTGATTATATTGCGCGGTACCCCAATGCGCCATAGTTGTCAAGCTTGTTCGATGCATCACCGATAACTCATGACAACTCAACGGTGCGATTATCATGTCCTTTCATTTTATCTCTCTCCAATAATACAACCGTCCCCTCATTTACGATAATTGCATAGGTTTTTTCATGTCTCATTATTCAACACTGTACCAAAAACATGACTCATGACTGGTGAATTACTAAAGTCACAATTCAGTTTTAATAGAGAAAAAAAGAGAGATGTGACTCGTCACGTGAGAAAGTTTTTCATTACTCTTTCACTGTTTGAAAATTTCTCTGGAGATTTTCCTTCTCGAGGTGGAAAACAAATTGAATGCCAACAAATTTCATTATTGAGAAAAAATGTATGAAAAAATATAAAAACCATGCGAAATAAGAAATTTAAAATGAATCGCATATGTTACCACTTTTACATAGGCGCGGGAGCGTGTTTGGCAAAATTTCAAAATTTACCCTCTCTTTTTTTTTAACTCAGGACGGTGTGGAGGGAGTGAGTTGCCAATCTGTCCGGAGCTTCACCTTGCGGAGGCCCATCGATTGTAATCCAAATCACTTCGATCGCATTACGCGTCCGCTCGGGACATGAACCAAAAAAAAACACTACATACACACACACACACAGACATTTTTTTTTAAACTATCGGGGGAGAATCTTCTGGTCACGAAACGTCGACATTTCATGAAATTAACGATATTTATTTTCAGGGTGAAAACAATAACTTCCCATTGGGAAGTTAAGATATCGAACAGTGGAGAGCACATCAGCTGAAGGATAGAACTAGTTTTACTCCTCTGTATCCGTTCAATCCTGAAATCATGATTCTATTAATTCCAATTCCGGGTTTGCATACACACGTAATGCATAATTGACACAGTTAAATATTTAATATTGAGTGCTGGGTTTCACTCGCTTTATATCTGCCCCTGAATAACTAACGTGAATAACTAACAATAGCCCAACATTTTACCGGGTGAAATTGTCGCGTACATGCGCCCAAACACAATATCACGGTCACAGGCCTACTCCGGATAAATTCCCAGCGCATTGGTCACTCGCATTAGTCACGGGTTTGGCAAACAAAAAACGGTTTTTAGAATTACTCTGTTCAGTTGAAAGTCTGTTTCCTTCAGAATTCATTCGAAATCTATCACTTTCATGAAATCTCTCGAGCACGGATGAGGAGCTTCGGGAAAGTCATTTGTATTTCTTTTAAATCTTCCCATCTATCAGTAGAAATCCCAACATTTGGCTCTAAAAGCAAATGCGCGTAGAGCCAATTGATGGAGTAATTCTGGGAAGACCGACGAGTAACTTCAATTTTCGTCGCTTTTAACGTAATGAAATTATCGTGGGAGATAATGCGTTCTTTTCTCTACGTCTTTGGTTGCGGGAACAATTTTCTGATGAGTCCTCTGATTTTCTTTCATTCTCCAAATGATTTTGTAGAGCTGTAATGATTATGATTATTCTTTGAGGAGAGTGACTTTAATTCTGATCATAAAATGATGAATATAATGTAATAAATACAATTGAATTTTAATTTAAAGGAAAAAAATGTTTAATTTATGTCAATTTTTTTTATTAAATTGGGAAATCCGGTGGATCTGTCACTTCTTCTTCTACGAAGACTTCTCAGAAACTTGTCGGAAATTCAAGCCAAGAATTTTGAAGTGCTCCAGAATTATTTAATACATTCAAATCAATTTCAGATTCATTACTTCCACAAACCTTTGATACATTTTCGGCACGTGTTGATACTCGTGCCTACTGAGTTCTTCACTCATGAATAATTGGATTCAGTGAGGGATACCGTTTAACAAACAATTCCACAACCCTACATTTATAAAATTGATTTTCTGCACCAGTCGACTCAATCCATTGACCAAGCCAATGATATTCCCCCAGAAATTACCCACAGCTCTTGAACCTCGTATAACAATGAACCAACTGCGTCATTGACCGAATAAAACGCGCAAGATGTAATCATCAATGTCTCGTCACGAGACAATTTTCTACCTCTTCATCATCATCATCATCATTATCATCGGGGGGAGGTGAATCGCTACCTCTGAGATCCTGGAAAGGCTTCTTGGAAATTGTCGAAGGACAAGTGGAAGCCACTGAAAACAGTCTTGGCGTCACGTTGGCCTCACATTTATCTCACCGTTTTTCTCTCTTCGAGAGGGAGACTTGAGCCATTAGTCTGCATATACACCTGTAAAAAATTGCCCACAGACCCGGCGTGTGTATGAAACTCTGGTGAAGTCTCGAGTGAAGGAGAAGTACCCCATAATTACCAACACCTATGTCTCTCGGTACACAAGAGCCATCGTACTTTCGCTTTCACGGGGTGTCACAAACACGCCCGAATGGTCAGCAAGTGAATACAGCCGGTGGGAAGGCAGACTCACCTTCATCCTCGCACTCTAGACTTATTATCGGTAAATTTTTCATTTTTGCTTTTTCAGAAGAACGCCAAAGACATTCGTCATGGCAGGCTCACTGACCTATTGGTCGATCTACAATCGATTTGCTTTTTTTATGAATGGGGGAGACTGCGGTTAAATGCCTTATTTTTTATGACTGCGAGCTTCTTGACGTTTGTTTTCTCCATTTTACCGTATACATTTCGATTTTTACGGTTCCACATTTGTTGTCTTTTTCATTGTACCGCATTTGTTATTTACAATCCTCTTGCTGGTTTTGCCCAATAAGGTTTGCTTTTTCTCGTATTCATAGAAAGGATTATTTATTGTAAACGAGTGGATTCGATTGGAACCTGCCATCAATTGACTCCCCTCCCATGCGCATGCGTTATAATAGTTAATGAATGACACACTTGAGACCATGTTTGGAACGATTTGGGGCAACGATTCCCCGATTTTGTCGGTTTATAATGGGATAATTCAAGTGGCGTTTACGCAAATTACGTGATGCTAGGTAATTGTAAGAAGCACTTGATAGTTCCGTAGTTTCGTACCGTTACATTATTCTCCGAATTTATAAAGAAAATGCGTAATTTTTATTGAATGTTTCTCTCCGTGTAGCGTGCGATTGTTAAAAATACCAGTTTTTTCAGAATTTCTCTTTGTTTTTCTATTAATCTCCTGCTGTATCCCACGGCCGAGGGGCTTGCTGACTGATTTTCGATGGAAATTCAATTTATGTCTTGAAATTTCTGTTTAACACGGGATGAGTAGATTAAATTGAAGGGTCCGTTCAAGGAAACCTTACAGGTACAGGGAGGAAAAGATCGATTTCTAGGAACAAAGACATTCTTCACACAAACTCGTTCGTGATAATTGAAATGGGGAAGTGGAATATTGAAACAAATCGGGATCTTTCAGACGAGAATAAATTATTTTGAACATTGACGGCTTCCAATTTGCTTTACTTTTTCAAATTTTGATTTGATCCATCTAGTAAAGGATTGGAGCACAATTTTTTTGTATCTAAAAATTGATCTTGATCTCTGGAATATCGATGCGCTTACAGTCAATCTTGTTCGGCCCAATGAGTATCGTTAATCCTGACTCCTTTTTCATTGTACACCTTGGGCTCCAGGAGAATGTTGGGCACCTTTATGCATCAGTGGCTGTCCTTGATTCCATTGACAAATAAAACAACTCAGATTTGTATTCTTGATATGCTCCACTTGTTCCCTTCTCTCCAGAAATTTTCAAAGCCATCTCCATTGTCGGTGGTCATTTGAAAATTATAATTTACCAGGTAGCGATCTGGAAAATTTGAAGTACTGGTTGATCCTGAATCGAATGAAATATTGAGAATAATTACTGAATGAATGAAATTCAAGGTTCATCTGGGCTTTTGACAATTGGTTAGTTTTCAATAAATATCCCGGAATCGGAAAGAAATATCAAATTCGGATTTTTTAATGACAAAATTATTGAGAATTTTACTCTGACTGTCACTGGATAGGAATACTCAAGAAGTGTCGTGGAAATTCTTGCTATAATTTTTTCTCAGTTTTTTTTTAAATTGCTATACACTACAGGATGAAGAATGATTCCTGTCATTTCAAATGACATTCCGGAACTCAGAAATTGTTGATAAGATTTTTATACACTCTATCGCATAATTGTAAGAAACTTGATGATAACAAGTGTCGTAATGATAGCCCACGCACAATAAATACTTGGGATGCGGATTTAAAACTCCGACGGAAAATATCGCAAAAGCCTTACTACAGAGTAAAGAGGCCGCCCGAGTGACTCGAATCATATAAAAGATCGATTTTTTTATCATCAGTCTTATCGAGGATCCCCTTTTCTGCAAGTCGGCTTGCGAGTCACGAGTACGGAACCGGTTGATATCGGTTATGAGAGGGGTCAACCATAATCAGAGAATATATGGATCGTAAATATTGACATTCAACAACGCGCCGTGTGGGTGTGCGGATTTTCCAGTGCAATGTCTGGAGAAGTCTCTGAACCTTGGACTTGTAGCGATAAATGGTCGAGATTTGTCGATGGGACTTTACACGATTTTCGGAAAGGAAAAGCTTTTTTTCCGCAAGTAGTTCGAGTATATTTCCAAACATGATATTCACTTTGAAATATGGAATTATTCTGTTACATGTGACAGATCATTATATCTTTAGAAATAAAACTCCCATAAAATGTCAATTTTTTATACCAGTGCAATAAATTTTCTGGATTTGCATTCTTTTATTAATGAGATTTAAAAAATGAATGAATTACGAAGAGCATTACCAGTAATTTATCGTATTAATGTGCCAACTAACTGAATGAAGAGACCAACTAACGCGTCATTAGCGTAAAGATAGTAATGAATAATTCAGGAAAAAAGTCATAATTAATTGTCGTTGATATAAGCTATACCCTCACTGGGCTATACCGTAATTTTGTTTATAACTCATCAGTGAAGTTGTCCATGTTACCCACTATCGAGTCAACCCCACCCAATTAAGGAATTAAGACAATAATATAAAAAGTCGTTAACAGGGGGAAATGATATTAAACTGACCGGTTCGACGCGTGTTCATTTATCTTTACGGCGCTTCACCTGAGAACGGTACTTCTCCTCTTTACTCAGACAGACTGATTGACCCTTTTGTCCAAAATGAAAGGATGGCGGAAGTCCTATCTGTGTTTACACCAGCCGAGATAATAAGAAACAATAAATTGGGTAACGCTCGAGCGATGAATTTATTCCCATTTATCTTGACGATTTTTATTTATTTATTTATATTTTCATTTATTCTTTCTGGAACGCACGCTTTATCGTTGGAGCGAGACTCAATGGGGTTGGCACGCACGTCTGTACAATAATATTCAACGATGTCTGAATGAAATAGAGCTTTCCAGACTCCTGAACAGCAATAACATTTCCGGCTTGATGCACTACTGCCAAGTGACTTCCTAGTTCTTGTGGGTAATTGAGATCACTATGTGATTTAAGGCTTTCCAGTATTTATTCGTCAGCCTTCTTTGAAGTGTGAGATGGTTGAAGCTTGTTGCCAAATGGCGTTTATTTCATTATTCATCGGCGAATTGTTGCTTGATCGTTCAGATCAATCGGTTTATTTTCCCCGTTAATACCTTCGAATTTTCCAAAATTTTCAAAAATTTTAGTAAAAATTATCGGTAGGATAAATTCAGGATTTTTCATTGTTTGAATGAGGAGAAGGAGAATCTTCCCAAGTATATAAAGAGAATAATGAATTAATTTTGATGAATTGATAATTCTGGAAAATTAAGTACATACTATTGATATTGGGAATTGAAAAAAATTAGGAAACTATTGTCTTCTCTTGCTTCAAAATTAATGGGAATCTTCTAGCCCCCTTCCCCAAACTGTACAAAAAAAATTCCAGGTTTTGCACTTATCAAATGAAAAACTATTTAGACCATTTACTTTCATATAATTGCTGCAATAAGGAATTGAGAGGCGAAAATTATTCAGTAGTACGCGGTTGAATGAATTCCCTTGATTTTTTTTCTCCCCACAAAAATGTGGGAATTGAATCATTATTCAGGAATTCTCTGACTCACTGCTAATGAATTCAAATTCAATTCTATCGATAGTTTCTTGACATTATCTGCAGGAGATTGTTGAATCTCCGTTGCATAATCATTTGCTGTTTCCTACTTTGTCAGAAAGTTGAGAATCAACTGAGGAGAGGAGAAATTATCATCATTGGTGTTGTTCGTTTCACTGTGCTTTAACGGTGCTCCATGGTTGACTTATCGTACACAACGTTTTTCAAGTTGACTTGCGGGGCCTATTTTACGAGGCACTTAACACTAGTACCGGGGCCCAGCCCACCATGAGCTATTAAACCAGCAAAAGTCGAAGAGAGAGATGTGTCTGCCATAATTTAAATGTTGGATTGCAGCAAATATACGTGATAGGAGTATTAACCATGAATTTCTTATGAAATTTACATCTGAATGGAAAGTTTTTAAAGTTGTTACAGTCATTTCGTCGACGAAAAAATTGGATTTATTGGATTGGTTTTTCATTGGAATACATTCAATTCAACGGAGAGATTAATTTTCTCGCGGATTCCTTGATATGCGCTTGCGAATGGGAATTCAACGAAATTGGGTTTATATGAAATTGTATGAACTACTTGTACTGGTTTAAATTTGTTTTAAGTTCGAGGGATACTTGAATTGATAAGCGAATTTTTTGGTCAATGTTTATGAGGTTTTGAGCAAAAGAGGAAAAAAAGTTTCCCACTACTATAGAGGAATTCGTTGATTTCGGGAATTCTCAACAATTCGGCTTCAAGTAGGAGTGAATTGAATGGAAAAATCTGTCATTATTATTTTTTAAATATAAAAAATATTGAATTCAAGACGAAGTTTCTTGTAAGTTCAATGACCTGGTAGTTCTTAATTTACGGATGACAATTATCTTGAAATAAATGAGGATGTTAGTTAATTCGAGTACAATTGTGAAAAATTTGAGACAAAAATAGCGAAAGATTAGAACTTTCTTGGTTGATATTAACGGAATTCTTCTCCAAATGACTGAAATAATTGTCCAATTTAAGAATTTGCTGGGTAATTTTATTACTTGAAAATTCTAAAATTAATGTTAATTTTCTGGTCTTATCTTTTTCATTGAAAAATGTATTAATTTTTCTTTCAACTAAAAAAACCTTAACCCCTCTAAACTTAAAAAATATCAGAATATTTTTTTTTTCCATAGTTCGCTCCCCACAGCTCACGTAGTAAACAACAATCGTCTTAAAAACTCTTTTTATGATTTGATTACAATTAAATATTTAATTCTACCATATCAAACGTGAAAACATGAATTCTTAATCAAAATTTCCATATTTCTTCAATCCAGAATAACTTACTCCCCTTTAATTCGCATCATGAACGAAATTTGTGAGCATAATATATGTACAACCCGTAGGTACAAGATTATCAATTATCAATAAAAACAACCTTTCAGCATCATCAAAATATCCGTCTTCTCCGCCAAAAAAAATCAAACACATCACCATGATTGCCTACAAGTAGACATAAACTCCTCACCAAATAAATCTTCTCCACTTTAGATTCCTACAAAATATATCACCAATTAATTAGCATTTGCCTAAAGAATTCCTCAGCGGTTAATAGTCTCTGCTAACGTGTAGTGAATAGAGTCCCTAGAAATCACTGCAGGTCATCGTTGCGACCGCATCAAAGGTTGGACAGTGCGTCGGCAAACGGTGGTAGATTACAGACATTGATATGGTTATAACGAAGCTAATGTATGCGACTCAGGTACTAGAAGTTCCTGTTCAACGCCCCGCTATGGCTGACTATGCGTTGGCATCGCACGTGGTCATTTATAAAACCAATTTTATAAAGAAAAATCTATAAGAAACGGTTCCAACGATACAGTAGTTTGCTAGTAGTGGCAGAAGTATGTTTTTATTATATTATTTGTTTATAAATTATGATGGCATTCATTTTGAAAAAGATCAAAGGGATATTATTGTAATCTTGTTATATTATTAAATTAATATTAATAAACCTATCAAATTCGAAAATAGGATATTTCGTAAGGAGTGCAATAGTATATTGTGCAAATAGTGCGTAAAGTAGTATTTTTTCGCACGAGTGCTAGGCGATCACACGAGGCGAAAACGCGATACGCACGTGTTGCACACCTAATTTTTTGCAATACCTGCCAAAATTCGCTTTGAGGGGAGGTTTGAGGGCAAAGCGGTTTTTTTGTGTGCGGAGTGCGGAAAAGTCA
>JAPYZN010003787.1:0-28240 GCA_030522865.1 Psyttalia lounsburyi | reverse complement strand
TGTCATACTGCCCGATGAGTAAATTTATTCTCCTAGGAGAGTAAGTAACCAGAGGCGGTAGTGCCGCAGATTGCCGCCGTGCGTAGCACGGCGGAAAGCGGTATTTTTAAGTTATGGTTAACTTAAAAATTACAACAAAATTCCGGAATGTGGATGAGATAACAGGTGATCTTCCAGTTGAATAAAAAAAAAACCCTAGTCTTTCATAGAGCAATCGAAAATAATATGGAGAAGGGCAATAAAACCATAAATACGTTATTTTTAATATTCTATTAAAATTCCGAATACCTTTGATTACATCAGCAATCGAAGATGTTATGAAACTCCTCATCACAATATTCACAATTAAATACTATGGCTGCTGCATTATTTTCACGATAAATAACCATAGATGATGGACACGATGAGAATATCAATGGGAATCTTCAATTTTTTATCCGGGGGCAGAATTCTCACTCATCCTCTCGATCAATAATCTTTCACTAAAAATTGATATTTATAAAATATTTAAAACTTGCTCATTAACACATAGAAGTTGAAAAATCTACTGATTAATTGTGAGTAGATGATTTTAATGAGTTTATCATGTTCTTTATTATTTATGTAAAATGGCCGTTAACGGTCAAGTAACATAAATTCATCATTTATCGTGACATAGATATATAATATAATGTCTAATATTCACATATAATTATTAGGATCTAGTGCAAAAAGTCCAAACTGCGCAGAGCTATATTCTTCTCTAGCTGTTATCAATTGAATCAATGTATACGTGAAAATATTGTCTAGAAAAAAAAATCTATTACAATTGTTTTAGTACAAAAAGATAATGATTTTTCCATGAATTGTCTAGATAAATTTGTTCGACGGAAAAAAAATCAATCAAATTGATTTCGAATATTCAAATTTGCCACAAGGCATCGAGCGCTTATTTTGAAACATTAATTTCCATTGTTTATGTAAGAAAGGAGACAGACACACTCGTGAGAGCTCGCGTTTCTACTCCAACTATTTAAAGTTCCTTTTCCTTTCCAAGTTTATTTTCTTTTTTATCATTAAGTCTATATAAAGCTCTAAATCATTACTATAGCCTTGCTTCAGCCAAGGAATCTTCAGCAATTTTTTCCCCTATTTGTTTTTTTTTTTTTCTTATTTTTGACCAAGTGTAAAAATAGATTTTCATATTACTCTTTATTTTTTTTCCCGTTAACTCTCACCGCTGTTCGTTTCACATATTTTTTTCCTCAAATTACTGACTAAAAATGGGCGAAACTCAATCAATGGGAAACATTAAAATTATTTCAATCAATAGAACGAGGTTTGGACTGATGATTTGGTAGAAACGCGAGTTTACATTATTTAGCTCACTTCAAGTATGAAATAATGCGAGAAGGGGTACTTTTTCACCGCGGGATCCTGATAACAGTCAATCACTAAAGACATTTTCTATCTCAGTTATTTTTTTTTTTTATCGAAAAAAGCTAGCATTTTGACTATGACAATTTCATCGGTTATTACACACAAATGACTAATTAGGCTAACACATTTTTAATCTGATCTAGATATATAATCCACTAATGATAACTCTGAGGATTACAACGGTGACACATCGAGGATTTTATATTTTAATTATCTATAATTATCTCGAGATTATTTACTCATTAGTATTACGCTATGAAATTCTAATACCAAGGATAACTAACTAATGCCAGGCGATAAGTAACTGCTGTAATTTTTTTTTTCATTTTTCATCAATAAGATTTGATAAAATCATCTTCGAATCGTCTGATTAATTTTTCAACATTGAGCAATTGTGAAAATTAAACCCAGATATCGTGTAATATTATCTACTAACGATAAATTATTTCTATTTGATGTTTTTGTGATGTAAAAAAAAAAAAACAGAGAGAAAATAAAAAGGCATATTCATGATAATGCCATTGACAATGGCAATGTCTCAAAATCGTTACGAGTAGGCGTGTTTATCCGATAATTTTAATATTCTTAAGATTAACTACGTAATTCCCCCTGTTCGACATTGCTTCCTTCACAATCTTCCTTCTCTCCCATCGAATTGCTCAATTATATACTGACGGACTGAGCGATTCGGTGAGTGCCAATTGATTTCTATAAATAATCCTCTTCAACAATGGAAATATTTAACACGGGAGAGTACACATACGATTACACAGACAGTGGACGATTATAAGCCACTGTCATCATTCTTCATTATTATTTTTTTTTTTATTCTCCATTATGCGGAAAAATGCTATCATTTTTCTCATTTCCCTTTTTTCACATAGATTTTGACGAGGCACTGTTCAGTGTTCATACTAGAAACAATAACAATATTTAATTATTTTATTCATAATTACGAATACGAAGGGGGTTGGATGTTGGGGTGTGTGGTTTTGTCGTGTCGATAGTGATCGTTTTGTTTATAAAATAAAGATTCTCTTCTACCGTTAGCAATGGAAGTTAGAGTTTTTCGAATTTGGGGCCATTGGGGCTAGATTCTTTTGGGGAGTTAGACGGTTGTTACTTTTTTTTTTACTTACAAAGTTAGCTATGAGAGTTTCTAGGCGATTGCAGACGAGTCGGAGGGTGAATTGTTGGGAATTCTGATGGGGGAATTAACCCTCTAGTGGTCGCAATATTCGATTCGTGAATTTTTTTAAAAGTTAGAAAAAAATATTTCGGTTCTTGGCATAAGATATCCCAATATAATAGATAGACAAGAGATTTTTATTGTTCTCGGAATATCTTATACGGGTGTTGGACTGTAATTCATTTTTCGGTGGGTGATTCGGACTTTTTAATCAATGGGGGATGGAAATATTAAAGGGAAAGTTGTCAAATAAATTGACAAGTCGATTTTTATGAGTGAAATTTTGATTAATTTGAGTATAAAATGTGAGGATTATTAGGGAGTGAAATAAAAAAAATTTACATTTTTAGAAGTAGTAATAGAAACTTGTACAGATTTTTTGGTTCAAGTTTTTAGGGGGAATAATAAATCACAAATAGGAATTCTTTCTTGTGCGACCACTTAAAGGGTATCTCTTAAGCGGATATAGCCTAATAAGAATAGATGAAATGGCCGGCTGAACTATGGGACTCGGCATCTTATTTGTACAAAATTTCATTCTCTGGATTTTTTTTCTGAATCATTTGTTCATCTAGCGGCTCATTTTTCGGTTATTTGCAAATACGGCTTTTTCTCGGAAGTTTTCAATGTTTTTCATGCCTTACGGCGTGAGAAAATTATCATAGAATTGTAATAGGTTTTTGAAACTTTTGTTAAATGCCAATCACCAAATTTTCCAAAGCCATTTCATCATTTTTTACCGGACTAGGAGGACAAAAAAATCTATCGAAATGGAAGAGAATTTTAACTCCATAAATTGTTCTTCTTTTGTCACAAAGAAAGAATTACTAACATGAAAAGTTTATCAGACATGTTGAGGGTGGTCTTACGGGAATAAATAAATTTTTGTAATGTTGTATCGCCTCCCCTGTTGATAAACTGCAAAAGGACCGAGGGAGGCTTTCGCGATGTTAATTTATGAGCTTCAAAATTAAAATAAGAGTGAATTTGGAGAGCTCACTTTGTCCGAATTTCGGTAGTTATTTTTAACCCCTTTCCCCTCTTTATGACATTTCAATTATTGAGGGCAGACAGCAGTGAAATTCAAAAGTTTCGGGGTTTTGGAATCTGGAACCTGACGATTTTAAGGACTCATTAGAAACTTCAAAAAAATGGAGATGATGTAAAGAGAAGTATTTCAGACTGAGGGCCATGCGGCTTTTTCTGAATTCTATCGCTATCTATTCATAAAACTGATTGAAGTAATCTTGATCATTAGTGAATTTTAAAACTAAAAGTTGGTCGTAGATTCTTCAAATTTTCAGATAGCTCCCGAGAATTAGAGATGTATGATGAGAATGACTCGATTCATCCGACACATAAACATTTACCATTATCCAAGGACGTTTTTTTTCTCGATTTATCAACTCAAATTTTGGTTTTTGTTTCAAATTTTCTAAATTCCCGGTTACGATTTTCCGCTCACACTTCATATTCTTGAAATAGTAATTGAAGTAATAAGACAAGGCAGTGTAAAATCGAAAGATTTGTGCTATTTTCAAATTACCAATATATTTATTTAAATTAAATTATTATAATTCCGAGAACATCGCAAATTGTTCGATCTTGCCTGACCTTCTTCCACACCAAGTTCGTAATTTACATTAAAAAATTGTAATTCATGTTTTTGAAAAAGCTTTAAATTACTAATTTGAAATGGCAAATTATTATTACAAAAACGTAATATAGACTTTTTGTGTGCGACTGTCATCTCCTGGGAAAGAAAACAAAATCAGAAGCCTCCCTTTACATTTTCCATTTCTTTGTTAGTATTTAATGCTAAAAAGTTTGAGGATAAAATTATCAAAATCGATAACCTTCTTTTTTGCTCATCTTTTGTTGAGAAATCGTTGTCGTTTATCAAAACCCCTGGAGTATGCAGAGGTGATCTCAACGATAATTGCGAGGCTTCGAAATCATTTCATTTTCGTGAATTCGGGCAATCCAATTCTTTCACGTGACTTTGAACTGATTTCATGATAGAATGGCGCCATATCTGGAGTACGTAGCCCCTCGATTTTCAAGATTTCAACGTACTTCGACCCCTTGTTCGATTTTAAACTATTTAGAGTTTGCTTTTTCCACTTTTATGAGGAGCAAAAAAATATCGACAACATTCAGCTCATCATAATAGAATCCACAAACTTTCCAATTTCACTGCAGTTGACCCGTAAGTGGAAACTGCTATGAGTTTATAAATCGCAAACTATTAGATTAAATTTTCATCCGTAAGTAATCTCTAAATATCTGATCGTGAATAATTAGCGAAACAAATGTTTTTTTTCATCATTCAGTACAAGAAGTCCAATGCCGTCAATTATTCATTTTTTTTTTCTAAATAAAAATCTACCAAATAATGATTCAGTTGGTTTCTCAAAACTCTACTCTTACGCATCCAATTCCATTCTTTCATATGAACAAATATAAATAAATTTTTTAGATATCTCAAATAGCAGGACAAACATCTGTAGTATTACATCTGCTGTATTTTCGAATTAATGTAATTTTTCAAATTGAAAATGTCAACTAACGTTATTTCTTAATGAGAATAATGCAATCTAAGGAAAATTAATGTGCGGTGTAGTGGCTAAATAAAAAAAAAAGAAATTCGTAATAATACGATTCTCTACATTAGTTCAAAAGTATTTGTAGGCACTGGGCAATGTTCAACAATAAAAAAAAAATGTGTGTACTAATTATTTGTATTTTCATCACGCTGTGTCGGAAAAGTGACTTTTCAGTCGCTCGACGCGAAGCGGACTTTTTCGACACACTGAGATGAAATAGTATATTTCGTAACAAGTGAAAAAAAAATTGGTTTTTGACTCGTGGGATTATATCACTCGCCAAAAACCATTTTTTTTCCACTTGTTACGAAATATACTATTAAACGACGAAATTTCGAGCTCATAGTAATTTCCTCGTAATTCAACAGGAGAGAGTGAAACGTAATACATATTTGATGAAAAATGTGAAGATAATTTTATCCCCGCTTACTTAAGTTGATTTATAATAATAGGCAGTGAAGAAATGGTTAAATTTTTAGGAAGTCGACTCGAAGACATTAACGGAATGGTAACGAACGGTATGGCTGAACCGAGAGAAATTGAAAATTGAAGGAATTGCTCATAGTAAAGCAATACATTGCGAAATACGAAAAATTCGGAAGTTGATGATCCAATATAGTAAATGTATAAATGTATTTAAGAAAAAAAGCGCATTCAGTTGGAAATTCCGTTCATATTCTACAAGTGTTTCGTTCAAGAGTCCAGGGAAAATGTTTAGCCATTTATCGAATTGGGAGCTCTCGAAAAAGTGACACATTTCGATAAATATTGACATATTTATGATTATCGGTGATTCGGAAAGTATCGGGAACTCTAGTTAGTCTAGAGTGAAAAGGCCTGTTGGAAATTCTATCAGTTTATTACTGGTTCTCATTGAATATTTAGCCGCTTCGCCTGATAAATATTGTAAGGAAATAGAGATAACCTAAGAGATAGTATGACAGAAAAAAAGCAATAGATATTCATATTTCCAATCTATTCTAAATAAAGTTCATTCCAATGAGATAAACGGTGGATTTTTATTCAGATGCAAATTTCCTGTTATAAATTGGGAAAACAAAGATTATTTTATCCATTTGGAGGCATTTAATGTCATAATTAAATGTAATTAAATATTTTTTCGACAGAAAGAAAATCTTTAGGTTTTTTTGAAGGAATAAAATTGTATTCAAGAAATCAGTGAAAAAGAATTGAGTTTTTCGTGAAAAATACCGAAAACAAAATTTTGAATGTATTTTTTTTATCGCAAAAATCAATCAAATATAGTATCAATGTTTTTCTGCATCGGTCAATCCGATTTTTACTGTGTGAAATTTAAAATTGAATGTGGATATGATCTTCATATTGGTTGCAATTTTATTTTAGATTGAGCAGTGAAAATAGACATCACATTATTTTTTTGTTAAACATTTCTTTTCTCTTGAAAATTGTAATTTAACAAGAATATTTTGTCATTAAATGCTACAATTTCCAAGATTATTCAATGAAATTTTTTTTTTTGGTTTTTCCATTTGACCATTTCTTCTGCTAACGAATAAATAAATGCTTTTAATAAATCAAAATTGCCTGAGGTTATTTGCCTATGCTTTTTAATTAAAATGTTTTAATTCGTTTCCTCTTCGTCCCAATGGGCTCACGGTATGAATACACTCTCAATTTTTCCAACCTCGAGTCTTCCATTTCATTTCAGCATTGACATTAGAATCCTATGCAAACCACACAAAGCATTCAATGAAAATCGGTAAAAAAAACTGACAGGATTTCCTCACGAAAGCCCCAGTTAATGCGCGAAATCAAACAATCGAACGCGATGAGACAAACCGACGAACCAACAAGATTCTCTCAAAATAAAATAGGCAGCAAGTCCGTATTAATAATCTCTCAATAAATTTCAGTTTCAGGTGATATGTCAACGTTCAATGCTACAATACTCAATATATTTTTCATCATTTTTTTTCCATTACGTTTTTTTTTATTTAAATCAAAATCAAAATAATATAGAATTAATAATTAAAGAGATCATTTCCTTGATGGATTGGTGTCGGGAATGACAAAACAGAAACAAATATGTGATGGATACAATGTTGTGCGTTAAATAAAAAAAAAAAACAATCTATTAGTTTTCTCATGATTGCTGAAAATAAGTGAAAATGTGTACACAAATGGTAAAAATAAAATTGAAACTAAACAAAAAATGGTAATTAACTCGTATTAATTTTTTTTTTCACATTATTTTTGTTCAATTCATATAAAAATTTCGATGTAATTATTCGAGTAAATATTTGTTTTATCTTTTATGTATGTGTTCTTATACGTGACATTCTTTTCATCAGTTATATTGTACGCTACATAAATAGTGATTTCGTTACTAAATTCTTTTGTCACAAAAATCGAAACAAAAAAATGATAGAGAGAAAGAGAGACAGAGCGAGAAAAATATTCGAAATAAGGTGTGTGAAAAATTCGTCCTATCTATAGTCGAAATAAAATTTACTATCTAATCGAGGCTAACGAAGTTTATTATTCCTTCTACTACGAAAAAAAAAATGAAGTGATTCTGATGCATGATAATCGATGATATATATAATTTGCTCTTATAAAATTCCACGATCGATTATTGGAATTCATGTCTGGCTCGTGTACTCTTTTGATTTACAAATCGCGTATAGTAAATGAAGAGAAAATGACATTGAAAAAAAACAAACAAGATTACAATTTTTTTCCATTTTTCTTTTCTTTTCTCTTTTTAACCCGCTAGATTTCCATTAAATTTCGCTTGGACCTTGACAACATCTCCTGATTTTTTTAACGATTTTTATCTTTTGAAACATGCGTTACGTATTTACCCAAGTGCCAATGTGTAACTGAAATTGAGACGGTGAAAATTGTATCGATGATTTGTCCCCATAAGAGGCAAATATTTAGTAAAAGTTGGGGAACAGAAATTGATTTCAAGGCCCAAATGAAAACGATAAAATGAAAAATTGCGATTGATTAGTCAATGGACAGACTTATCGTAATCAACTGCATTCTTCTCTATTATCCAATGTCTCGTGTGAAATATTAGCCGGATCGCGCTGTAACATTGCTATTTGGGATGGTAATGATGGACGATTGGGCATTCTGTGTTGATACTGTCCATCGATAATACACGGTATCGTGATCTTATCCCAGGCGAAATTCTTCAGAGTGGCCATAATATGCTGATGCTGTATCATAAGGGCCTGATGTGGATGTAATGCTGCAGCTGTTTCTTGGGAATGAGCTGGTGGATAGGGATGAGATGTGAGCCACGTCACGCCTGGCTCTGCTCTGTGTCATTTGCCATTTACCTGGAGTGCTGCATTTATCTGAGCCCATAATTCTTTGTTGCAGGCGGGAGATCTATAAAGTAAAAAAGAAAATTTATTCTTCTGATTCTGCAAATTGTAAAGTAGCTCAACTGCTGAGAATACTATTTTCCGATGCACACGATAATTGTAATCAGCAAAAGTTTTTCACGCTTCACTCGACAATAGTGAGAAAAAGAGCACTTTTTTCACTTGTGTCATAAAAGTAACTCTCCCGACACAGCGTGATCAAATATTATTTTCAACGAATAAAATAGTATATTTCGTAACGAGTGAAAAAAAGTGGTTTTTGGCGATATAATCCCCAGGGGCTAAAAACCGCTGTTTTCAAGGAGTTATGAACAAAATTTTTCTGTCTACATGGACCGAAAATGAGCATTCTAACCTCGCTTCACCCATTTTGGCCGAAAAATCCAATTCAACCCTCGGGAGGAGAATCAGACAAGTATTCCCCACGTGCTTACAACCCTCGCCTTCGGCTCGTAATTTTGCACGTGAGGACAACTTGTCTACTTTTCCTCCATAGGTGAGAAATTTGTATACAGAATTACCAAATTCGGTAATAAACAAACCTTCACATGTTCAATAAACAACAATATATACTTTGAAAAAAATACCCAAACTTATACCGCTCGAAAAGTGAGTTCGGCTGGAAGACGTCGACTTGAGAATTTTGTCCAGTTACGACTTCCAAAAGATGTAAATTGAGATTTGACAGTTTAAAATTAAGTTGTATAAATAGCAAACACTATTCGTTAATTTACATTCAATTATTCGCTATCTCCTCGAGTTTATTCTCTCGGCGCTGCAGAGGCAAATGACAAATGAATATTTTATGCTTCTGTGGAATCTAGTCGTTAAGTATAATATCGTCTCATGAGAATTTAATTCCACGAGATTGGAAAGATACTCTTAAATTAATTATTTTTCCAACCATCTGCATTGATAATGAGAATCCTCCTACTCCAACCCTCAGTTTTACGTTTCCCGGCAATTGGAAAAGCACCAAATCTAATTAATTCAAAAAATCACGTTTGCCATCAGCAATTGGCTTCAATTCGTCAATTTAACAGGTAAATATATTCAATTTACTAATAATTTAATGTATTTTGATATTTTAAATATATTCAATTTATCCCGTAAAGTGGGTAGTTTTCCCTAACCTTCTCCTCTCTAAACCTCTGAAAATGAAACAAAACCCCCCAACTCCCCAGACCCCCACCTTTTCATCGACTGCAACCACTCCTTGAACTGCGTGTGTCCCTCCGGTGTGATATGAAATGCCGCTCTAGCAGCACAGACGACACTGGCAAATTCCTCATACTCCCCTGACATGAGATGATACAACTTATGATGAAGACATTGAATATACATCTGCTGGCACTTGTGGACCAGTGGCGCCAAAACTGTGGACCTAAGATTCTGAATGAAGAGCGCTGGGTTGCTCCTCGAGAGATAATTAGCGGCTTCCAGTGCAACATCATGCAGAACAAATGGACTGACAATGCTATTGACAGTGCATACACAAAGATTGCCAAAGGCCTGAGTGCCCAGTCGCTTAGAAATTCTCAGTAGCCACTTGACGTCCTCCCCATATAGTGGATTCCTCGCGTACTTGGCCTGGGGTCTATCATCGTGTACACGCCTGCCTAGGGTGTCGAGTGCAAGCAAGCCAACCCTGTAGGCAGCAACGAGTGCCCTCATCTGGTGAGGGCTCTGCCGATGCACCTGGGGCTGAGGTCTGATTGTGCTCATGATGGGCTGTGGCTGGACCATGGGCGGCATACCATTGTGCCCACACTGGTCAGGCTGTACATTGGCAGGCATTGGCTGCTGCATTGTGAACATGTGATGGGTACCAGGGCCCGGATGTACATTGACAGTGGTCACTGTTGGCTGAGCGTAGTATTGCTGAACCGATGGAGGTTGAGTGACAGGTGGTGGATGCCTGGGATGCTGAGGATGTCCAGGATGAGGTGGATGAGGGGGAATGGCAGCATGATACATCTGCATGTGCGGTGGAGGTGGCAGAGTCACTCTGTGAGGTGGTAGGGGGCCACCGAAGGTGGGCATAGGATGAAGAGGATGGACGAAACTGTATGGCCCTACTGGATAGGGCAGCCCAACGCCTGGGACCAAAGTAGTAATCGTTGGATGAGGAGGATAAGGTTGGGGTGGCTGGGCACTGGTGACTACCGCCTGCGGCGGTGGCATCATCTGGCTGGCACTGAGGTCTACTGGCGGTGGGCCTGGTTCCACCAGCAGACCTCCGTTGGGATCCAGCTGGAGATTCTCATGGGGGATTTCGTCCTGTTGGTCGCCACCTGGTGTATGTCTCAGGTACAACTCGTACCAGTATTTAGCTACTTGGAAGAGGACTTCTGGGTATACACCACCACCCTTAGCTGTGTTTTCTACGGTTATGCAGGCCTTCTCCAGCATTACCTCGCTTTGCTCTTTGCATTGGAGAATTGCGCGTTGGATCTCGTTGGGATTGAGGGCGTGAGCGTGGGGCAGGCAGGAGAGGGCGAGCTCTGCTGCTGCTCGTACCATGTTAGGATCACTACCCCTCGACGATTTGTCAGCAATGCTGACCGCCTCTGGTGGCGTCAAATGACCCTCCCAGCTGTCGATCAAGAACCAGATTGCTGGGGCGCCAATCTCCATTGCTTGACCTGTTATCCATGATACGTGGGATGAGTAGGTTCTGCTTAGCCAATTTGGGCTTACGCAGTTGTGAAGTCCTAGAGCGTAGAGACCTATCTGGAAGGCACACATATGGAGGGCTCGGTGGGCTCCATGCGGATTTTGGCTGGTTGAGGCCTGCGTAAAGAGGGATGTTGAGGAGGTGCCACCTGCCTTTCCTAATACAGTCTTGGCTAGTTCGCACATAAAGTGGGCACCAGCCTCTGATGGCTGATTGGGTATTGATGGGTACACCTTCTTGCTTTTGTACCTGGAAAGGAGGAAGTTGTTTATTAAAATGGGCGATCCTTGTTCAGGTAATTGTTGGAGTATAATTTCATTCCGCTCTTGCCTGCCTAACCTCGTTTCCTTCGTTCGGGTTGATACGGGGGGCTGGGCTGGCTGAGGCTGCACGGTTAGTGCGCTCATACCAGTCTCTAGCTCGGCACTTGTACTACTGTGGGGACGTGAACTTGTGCCGGCTAGATTGTCTGACATTGTTGCGTCGTTTGATGATAGGGGTGAGGAGCATGCTTTTGCTCGTCTGAACCCAGCCAACTGAAATTTCAGAAGAAAATGTAACAATATTTTGCAATAAATGCACCAGTGATTTCAATTAAATTGTAAGAAATTGTATTGTTAACTTAGATTCATATGAGTTATAACTTTTTAAGTTGTTAATCAGCCGTTTCTGATTGTTTCTTATAACATTGAATTCGATCATTTTTAATTTAATTTTTAAGTTGCCTTTAGACACCACTTGATTTGGTTTTTGAAGTCACTTTCTTGGTATATCTTTCGCACAAATAGCAATTTCCTTATTGAAAAAGATTATAATTACATACTGCAGATGTTATTTTCTCCCGATTTTTATGAATTATTAAATGACAAAGCCTTTACCTGTTACTGATCTATTTGGCCAACTATTACCAAATTTCGTTAATAAAAATTTTAAATTTCATAGAAAAATTAATGACCACTGCGATTACTAATTTCTGCATTATATATCAATGCAATAATGCAAAACAAAATGCTCAGATAATTAGTTGAGAAAGGATAATAAAATGGAACGTAGATAACATTTCAAAAGACAATCGATCCGGAACTTAATTGAAAATTCAAGATATTTTGGGTATTCTACTCTTCCTTCTGCGAGAACATTACAATTATACAATTCTACATTACTCCGGTAGTGAATACCTCGAAGAACGGATAAAATTATAAGGAATCCAGAACCACTAGTTTTTTCGAAAATTGACGATAAAATGATTTCCGCTCATCATTTACCTGGCTTGTAGTTGGAGGATTTGAGCTATAATAGCTACTAACAATCGGTGATTTAATCAGCTGATGGACCTCTCGATCCAACAATTTATCCATTATCTTGGCTAATTTCGTCGGTTCGTCCTTGTAATGAACCAGTAGAGTGATCGCCAATTCTCCCCTGTAAAAGCCCCAAATAAATCAATACTGTGGATGTGAAAATGACCACCATGTGAGATCGCAATGTTATCGTCCTACTTAGAATAGTACGACATTATTTCTGCTATTTAGATTGAATACGTCGCATACAATTGATGCCAGAGAAAAGGTCATAATTAAAATACGTACCAAACAAGATTTCATTAAACTGAGTAACTAATTTTTATGCTTCTAAAAATATTAATCTCCCTTTTCTTCGGAGTGTAATAAAACCTTTATGATAAGATTGAATTTGCTGGTCTGTTGAAACTGTCATCATCAAATGGACAAATTGATGATGTGATAAAAATGTACGTTGCATAAAATTTTGATACATTCTCAGTCAATACCCGCCTCAAAATATTTTGCCACAAGCAAATAAACAACCACAAAAAGATCCCCTCAAGAGTAATCCTCATTACCGCAAACGTTGTTAAATACCTCTGTCTCCTAGTTCCCTCGCAAAGCAAAGGATGATCCGCCTCACTGACATTAGCCTTTAATCCAAGTGCAGCAACGGCAGCATCAAATCCAAGGTTCTCGTCATTATCGTTTGTTAGGACTGACCAGTCGCCCTTTAATCTAGGTGTGTTGAGGGCGTCAAATATCAAACTGGCAAGCATAATGGGTAATAGGGCATGCCCCCGAGACCGGAGAACTCCGTCCCTCAATTGTTCCGCCCTCTGTCGAAGCATTGACAATTCAGCAGGACCCAGTGGAATTCTCTTCAGCAATCCAACGAGTTCACTCTCTTGATGAGCGAGTTTCACTTCTAGCGGTTTAGTACTCGCCGGAGGTCTGGCCATCTCCAGTCCAAAGAGACCAACTCTGAACGCCAGATTATGATGCTCAGGATTCTCAGCGAGAACTGTGCACAGAAATCCACATTTTGCCAGAGTTGCAGAAGCCAAACAAGTCAGCTGATGAGAAGCCGGATTGACGGGTTGCTTCTTCCTCTTCGACTTGACAGGAACAGGTGGCACTTCGACCATCAAATCCGGTGGATGAGACAAAAGTTCTTCAGCCAACTGTACACCAAGAATGCAAGCCTCCCTCGTATGCCCATGGGCATAAAGTCCCTCGGCTCTTGCAAACAAGACATCCCACGGATCCTCTGTCTTTTTCAAATTACCAAGAACAGCACTGGCATTGGCACTTCCCTGATTCTCAGCTTTAGCTTCCTTACCATCAGTTGAATTGATACTCGCAGCTGCCTTCGGATCATAGTAATAAAAATTGTACTCATCTCCTGAAGGACTGTCGGAGCTTGACGACGACGATTCGTCCTTCGATGGCCGTCTGGATGGATCCTTAGTGTCTTTAGATGTTGACGCTTTAGGTGGAGTGTTCGAAGTACTCGGCACAGCTTCATTATTATTACTACTATCACTACTATCACTGAAGGAGGCGTTTGAGCGATGCTTATCAGAATCTTGAGCGTTTTTCAAACTTGAATTGCTGTTGGACGATAAATCACTACCACCACCCTCTTGAGAATCTGTATCACCGCAGTTATTCAATTCTCCGTAGCCTCGTCGCACTAGAACAACCGGTGGTGGTAGTGGAAACATATCGCCGTCATTCTCGCAGAAGCCTTCAGAGCTGACACTTGATCGATTTCCATCGCCTCCACCACCGATATTGTTGGCTCCGTTGCTGGGTCCCGGTGCATTGTTAGGATTTCGTGAGCAAAACCCAGGAAATTCTCGCGAGTTCAAGCACTTTCTGTCCATGTAACTGAACTCCACGAGTCCCACATGCGGACGCCTACTGTGATGATGTGAATTTGGAACCTGACAATTGAGAACAGCAGCCGAGGAATTCACCTGATTAACCTCTGTCCTGCTGTCACCAGCGTGACGGAAGCAAGTGAATGGGCAGTGGTACATTGGATTGCTACCCACTGTGTAAGTAATTCCTGGAAGGATGTATTCATCCCAGTCCAGGTAGCAAGCCTCGAGAGCTGGTTTGAACCCAGTGAAGACATCGATGTCCGTCTTCAGGGAGTCTTTCTGCGCTCCTCCGTGATTTCTATTCTGGGTATTGTGGCTCACTGAGCTACCTCGGCTCTTCGTCACCTTATCAACGACCTTCATGTGCCAGGCTGTGAACTGTCCGTGAAGCATTTCACGTTCAGCAGGTGACAATCCAGGATTGAGAGCTGCCAATCGCCACAGGACAACGATCTCATCGCACAGAGAAGAGCAGGCGTGTTGAGCGGAATGAGCATTACTGTTCATGCTACCGTGTTTACCACCACCATGGCCTGTACCATTAAGAAGTGCCACTTTGGTGTTGAACCACCAGACCAAGAATTGCTCGCAAGCCATGCACTCCTCAGTGATTATCTCCAGCAGAGGTATCGCATTGCGATCAGTGCGCTTGAACATTTCGCGAACAATTGATAGAAGATTCCACAAGCCCTCCGGCTCGCGACCTCTTAAAGGACGAAGAAGGGAGGACCACTCGGTGGCTGCCGGTGGAGCTGTCGTGCTGAGATAATTCACATCGCTGAAGACGATGGGCGCGGGGACGCAGAATTTAATCAGAATTCGTTTGATATTACCGTGCAGAGTCTTCTCATCCAAGTACCACGAGGTCTGATCGTGTGCCGAGGCACCCGCTGTTGGATCTGGTGCACCGCAATAGCTGTTAATGGCGCTCGGCTGAGCTGACAGCAATTCGTCAAGAAGCCGCTGAGCCGTTGGGAGAATCTGCTGTGGCAGTTCGCTTATAAGATACTGCGCAAATTTCTGAAGTTGCTCGCGATGAAGGCGCGAAAGGGACTCGCTCACTGGTGCCCGTAGGCATACCTGTGTGGGCATGTGAATACGATGGAGACATACTGCCACAACGTGTGAACACCAATAAGCCGTTGATGGACACGTACAGTTACACGAAATTATTCGACGACGATCGAATGTTACCG
Organism: Psyttalia lounsburyi; assembly: GCA_030522865.1. NCBI lineage: Eukaryota > Metazoa > Arthropoda > Insecta > Hymenoptera > Braconidae > Psyttalia > Psyttalia lounsburyi. The sequence goes on along the minus strand of JAPYZN010003787.1, from coordinate 12,601 downwards.
CGACTTTACACTGGGTACGATCACCCCCGGTTCCGGAGAAACCCTGAACATTGACACTCGCGCTCAGGTGAAAACCGATCTGTAAAGGTTCTTTGACACTGCGAGCGCGAAAGAGGTGTTCGCCCCGTTGGAATTCATCGGCACTACCGTTCGCTAAACAGGAGTAAAGCCTGATGTCCTCTTCGTTGTCGGGAAAACTCCAGAAGGCTATCCTGAGCTGGAGTTGCTCAGGAACTGGTGGGTAGACGTGCTCAACGAGCTCGAAGGGAATGTGAGATGCCACGCAGCGGGCTGATAGCTCGCACAGCGTTGGTACTTGTTGGCCTTCTGAAACAATGGAACTCATTAATTTTCAAATATCATTTCAGTACGGAAGGGCAGGTCAAAATGCAACCATTTGTGATATTCTCCAGATATCCATATTTTCGGTAAATGTCTAGTATAGGTCTGCCTGACTAAGTTTAATGAAACTGGGTGAAAATGGAGGTTTTCGTCCGCCAACATTGAATCGAAAAACTGTTTTTGGGGGAGATGATTTGTGTGGCTTTACAGCGCTCCCGAATATTGGAATTGTCGTCCGCTGACCAAACTGACCACTTGGTCGCTTCGACAGTCTGACCCCCTCGTGAAGTCTTAATTCTTTGGCGGTGGTTGTCTGGCTGGACTGTTCGAGAGACCACTGTTGGTCGATTTTGACATCATCTTTGTATTGTCCCTTGTCTGTATCTGTTCAACATGTGTTGTCTTTGGGAATTTTGAATTCGCAACAACCAACATAGTTATTTTCAACAAATTGAAGTTTAGAATGAACATTGGGGCCACGGAGACTTGATATCTAAGCAAGGTTCAACTTCTAGGTTCAGGCGGACTCATACTAGACATTTACCATATCTTCATTTATCAACAAAACCCGATAGCTGGGCGCAACATGCTCGTCTCCCTCTCACGCTAAAGATTGCGAGTGCAAAAGCCGGCCGGGTAGAATGCTACGATATAACAATTTAAAGTCTTAATCATCATTGCAAGAACCGACGACGGTGGCCGAGTTGGTTAAGGCTCACGGCCGGACGGCGGAGCCCGCGTGGAGCGGGTTCGAGTCCGGTTTGGGTTATGGGATTTTGAATCTCTCGGAAGCCGTCGAACGGGAGTCTAGACACCAAGAATCATTGGAGGAAAAAGTTTCCCCGACGAAGCTCGGTTGATGGACGCCATGTCGGCCAAGGTTTTCCATGGTTTCCCTTGGTCACCAGGAGAGTCTGTACATGGAGTACAGCTCATGGGGTACAATGCGACATGGTTGGAGAGGAAGACGGCCCATGATACCGCAAATGTAAAAAGCCTAATCGGTTATATATGGATAATAAATAATAATAAAAAAAACGCTTAATCATCATTGCAGTGTATCCCCTGATCAGAGCGACAAATAACGATAAAAAAAAATTATAAACGAAAATATTGTTAATTAGAGACGGTTACAAAACATTTCATTTTGCCTTGCTCTCCCCTAAGTTTCAATATTTAAAGATGTTTTAGCACTAATAAAATCTGTGATGCAATGGCTGTTAAGTTCTGCCTCATGTACCAAAACTGGTCGTTTCATTTTTAATTTGATACCTGCAACAATTCGAGCGTGATATTACACGCTATTTCCATGTATGATTCATGAACCGAGTTTGTCCAACTAATTACGTATTGGTATTGTTCCAATGTTTTTTCATTGCAACCGGTATTCGGCGATGAATGTACTGATTTTTTTATTGTATAGTTGTTTTTACATATCTTGCGATCAATAACCTAGCCATTGGAGATTATTGCATAAATATTGCTGAACCATCGTACATTTTTCTAAAGGTCATTCTATATTATGATACAATCCGTCGACGTGTTCAAATTATTTTCAACAACTGCAAGCTCGCTCAAGTTTTTACGTCAACGGAGTACGCTTACCTACGTTTTTACGTTACTTTCATTACAACAGAACCTTAATGAAAAGCATGACTTTAGTTAATCCATGGCTCAACGACCCCAGAGACCAATAACTATCTCATCGTCTCCAAGTTTTCATAATTAGGCAGCATGTTACTAAAGTTGCCATTGAAGTTTCTACATGTCTGAAGGTGGAAAACCGCGGGGAAGAGGATAAAATGATTCTCAGATGACGACGATCTTTCCGCTGAATGGCTAAGTTTTAATGATTGTGGTATGTTAACGAGGTTGCAATTGAAGTTGTATTGCCGGCAGTAGGGGATGTCTGGTTAGACCTTGGATGTTGGCATGCGAGGGAATCGGATTTGACTTCGCCTTGGGAGGCCGAAACTTGGAATGCTCAGTGCCTAGGCTAGTTTTTCCTTTATAGTCTGCAACTGCAGTACATGAAGAGTATGAAGGAGTTGGGGTGGAGAAGTCAATTTGAAAAAGAACAACGAGTAATAGTGAGACAAAATTAGAATTGCTGAATATCATCTATCAGCATGACGATTTAAGAAAAACTAGTTAGTGGATTATTTTGGCTGTTTTTTTTTCTTTTTACTTGCGAAAGGTGAAAGACAAATAGAGAATGACTCGACCACTCATACAGCCTCAAGAAGCATACATGTGTCTTCCGGGAATTATGAGAACGGTGCAAACTACTCAGCGACGAAACGTTAATTACTATGAGTTAGTGGCCATCAGGAAAATACGAAAGAAGCGTTTGTTCACTGTCTGGTTGGAGCTTTTAATGGCTCGCCAAGTGCAATGAGTTAAGGGGAGTACGAGAATGTGCATTAGAAGTGAGAAGAGAGCAAAAAATGTTGAAGAGGGGGAGAGAGATAGTAGAGGGTAATGCCGATGGCTAGTGCCAGGGTCGATATTTACCCACCCATATAATTCTCTTTGCCCATCCTGCAATTTAAACATGGATTTTATCAGTATGTACTCGGGCTTTTTGTTTCAGGTCTCAATAAGAGATGAATTTACCTCCTGATTGTTCTTGTTTCCATGAGCAAACATCAAGATCCTAGACCATTGTACGAATACTCATACGAAATTTTTGAGTCCCTCCTGGGGCAATGGCATTACTTCATGTAATACTCGAACAAAATACGATGCTTTATACGTTTTATGGAAGAGGGTAGGGTTCAGACTCGGGGTGAGGCAGCATCAAACAATGTTATATTTTATGAGACTCGTAAGCCACGAGAATCTACCGCCTCATATTTTCCACAGCCATTAAAGTTATTGTCCATCCAGAACCGTTATCTCGTTTTTAATATCTATTAAAACTTGTATATGGTATATGACGAATTGAATCGACCACATCGGGGCGCCCGCATCAACACTACAAACATTATTTTTCAAATTGGACGGACCGCAACTGGAAATTATTAAAAATCATAAAAGTAATGTCCAATTGGGAGACAGAAAAGTATTGAAGTAAGTAAATGAAGGCGAGAAAATTGCTTAGCATCGGAGGCACAAAAAGCTAGGGGAGAAAAAAAAACCAGAAGCATTACGCAAATGAGGGGAGGAGGCTCGCTGTTGGTCGACAGTGGAGCTAGGATGAACGCAAACGTACAATATAGCGGCAAATGAAGACGAGAATTTTGAGATAAAAAAAATGGTGGGAGGGAAAGTGTGAGGCACAATTGAATGGAGGTGGTCATTACTGGTAAGCTTGACGACGCAATTTTAGCAATAGCATTGATGAGATTGACGATAATTTACCATTGACAATGGTTCTCGCAATCGGATTATAAGGAAGTAAAGGAGAACTAGAAAATTAAAAATCTGAAAGACGAAAAAGAGGGAATTCACACTTGAATACCACCGACAAAAATTTATTGTTGAATAGTTTAGAAAGAGGGTAATTGAAAAATTTGGCAATAGTTGAAATGTATTTTCGTCAGATATTTTAGAGCTACAACGATTTTTATATTTTCATTTATGGATAAACAATGACGAGTAATTGCAATTACAATTAATTAGATCTTTTCTAATTCGACTCCTGCATAGCTCATTTAAATGTGTTATATTAAAATTTGTACTATTTATGTAAAATATCTAGATGATTAATCCTCTAATTTTTTAAAAATATCTTAAAATTTTTGTAGCTCAAAAATTGAAGTCTTAGAAACATATTCGCAATGAATCATTAAAAAAATGGATTTCCAGTAATTATTTACTTTTGAAAAACTGTAATTGACCTTTAACCCATGAGGAACTTTCAAAACTCATTGTAGTGCTTCTGAAAATAAAAAATTCTGCACAGAATTTATGCCAACAAATTTTTAAAACATTGACAATTAAAGGATATATGATTTGACCGTAAAAATCAGGAAAAGAAATAAAAATTGAGAAAGCTTAAGCGATTTCCCATGGAGCGCACTCATATTCTCTTCATATTGTTAGAATTTTCTGACAGAATAATCCCATTCAACTTCTTCATGAATCACGTCTACAACTCAATGAAAAATAAACGAACATGTATAGTAGGGAGAGCCCGAAGGATGAATGGACGTCGTTGTGAGCCACTCGAGTGTACATTTTCACACTGAATAACGTTAAATTTGTAACGCGTGTGCAGACGACGCGTAAATCAATGGCCACCGCTTGCAAATCATTTGTGACTTGTGCTGATGCACACAGAGTGTTATTTGTGATCATTGATGGTGTAACAATTAGCGATTGAACGAGTGAGAAATCGATGATTCCGATAGTGAATGAGACCTCGCCTTGCTCATTAACGAGGAAATGCTAATTAATCGGGGTCTCGTTTGCTCAAGGGGGACTGGTTCGAGAGCCAAGGGACGAGCTGAGTCATCATCGAGCGATACAAATGCATTCGACATCGGAGAATCTGTGTGAGTTTTCTTCGAAGCTCGCCAATTAACTCCGGCATGACTGGCTTGGCCAGCTGTGCCAACTGTCACTTTCTATCGAGTAGATTCGGGGGAAAACAACAGTTGAAAATGTTAGGTTACTGAACCCCATCACTGTTAGAAAATTACTCATTTTTCATTTTTTTTTTTGCACTCTTGAAAATCTGATAAGCATCAACAATTTTCAATATTTATGTTTGTGTATTCGGTATGACCTTATTATCCGTATCATTGAATTCATGAGATGGAAAATGTATAAAAAACTTTAGTAAGAAACAGTTACTATTTCGAGATGTCATCAATCTTAATTGAGTCTTAACTTCTAATTTGAAAATCTTAAATTGACATTTTCAAAGTCAGGATATTTAAATGACGCGTGAACCAATTAAAATAGTGTGTAGAGCCTTTTAATGTGACGAATAGTCATTACAACTTAGAGGCTAACGCCGGACTGGCTCTCGCTTCGCAATTTCGTTTCATATCGTCCGAAATGCAAAAAAAGGAGAGGGGACACCCTCGGGAGACGTCTTACCTATGAGTACCATTATAATTATTTTATCGATTTTATTCCTCCCATTACAAATGGATGTGATTTTTGAGTGTCAAATTTAACAGTTGAAATTGACATTTGGACTTATTAAGTATCAATTTGAGTCTTTCAGAAAATTTAACTTAGGATTTTTAAAGTTTTTATTTCAGATTTTCAACAGATTTATGTTGCCTTAATTTTCACTCATCAAATTGACATTCCTAGGTCTCAATTGGAAAGTTCAAATTGTTCAGTGTCTTCTTGGGATTTTCAGATGCTTTCAATAGAATTTTTCATATCTCAAACTGAGATTGTCGAGTCTACAATTGAGATTTTCAAGTTTAAGAGAAACTTTCAAAAGTCTCAAGGTGTGACAACTAGAGGTCATTTGAAAATTTTTGACAGCTTCAATTTTCGACTTCTCGAACCCGCAATTTCAGATCGTAGGTCTTATACTGAAATTTGTTTTTTTTTTTAGTGTTGTAGTTACCATTTTTTACGAACAACGTCAGCAAACTATTGTTAAAATAAGAATTCAGAAAAAAGCTAATAATTTTTTCATGCCGATTATTTATAGTGTCTACCAAATATCAAATCGTGCAAATGTTGAGCTACTTAAAGAAAATCCCCTATCGTATTGAATATCGACTTGTTGAATTTGAAATGATCTAATTTCTTTGTTCTCTCCAGACAGTCGCAAAAAGTGAAATATAAAGAGCAATCCCAGGAGTGTTGACGGACAGCCGTCAATCCGCTGATCCCCACGATTCCCAATTGGTCGAGGCCACGAACCGATACACCTCACGATAAATTGAATTTATTGTCCATCCTCGTTGCTCTCGTGAACAAGTTACCGTGTCAACGGCATCCAGACATATACCAGGCAGAAACGAATTATCGGACCTTTTCCGTCTCCCCTCGGCCATTTTTTTTTTTATTTTTCCTGCCGTTGGATTTTTGAGGTGGAGCGAAAGAAGGTAATCTCTCATTTCGGGATTTGTTTGGTCTGGTTGCGAGTGCACCTGGACCAGAGTCGGATATTCTCATGCGCGTGGGGATGAAGCGAGTGACGTTTGGCTGCTGCACCTGTCAGCTTCATATTAAAGGTATTTATGGCGAGTGGCCATGCACGAGGTAAGACGGAGGGAATTTATTGTTCTCTTACGGAGAGCCAATTGCCAAACGAAAAAATGGGGATTTCAATTAAAACTTTTTTCATCCACTTCGACGATTTTTATATTCCAAATCTTTTTATTCTGTCTAGTTTTGTATCTATTTTTTTTTCCATATTTTGGGCCTTTTTTTATAAATACGTGAAGATGACTTAATATTTTACTAGTCAATTTCAGACTTTTTGGAGTGATTTTTTCAGTTTAATTATCAAATTTACGAAAAAATTACCACCGACTGGACAGTATATCACGTACGGACATGATCCCCGAACTCCGTATTCTAAGTTTCAGACCATTCTGCATCATTTCCAAGCAAATCTGAAAATGTAAAAATCGAACAACTGCAATGCTTCCATTCGGCAGCAAAAAACGAGTTTTTTCCAATCACCCTTCAAAAAAATTCAAGAATATATAAAAAGAATTCATTTTGGTTTTTCGATCCCTTCTAACCACGCCGAAATTACCATAATTTACACACCTATTTCGTCACACGTTTTTGTCGAATTGAAGAAACGAAAAACCGCTGATGTTTGCAAAAATAATGACATGTGTTGCGGTAATTGTTTCGGAGAACAAAAAAAACACTAAAGTAACAGAGTTCGGTGTATTTTAGTGGTTGAATGTTGCTGCCTTGTTCGATCGAAGGACATTGGATTTTGGCAAGCCCATCGTAACAATTTAATCAAGTCTCTTTTATTTGAAAGCGTTTATTCCACATCGACATTAATGGCATTGCCAGCCTACTAGCATTAATGGCCCGAGATAGAATCCACTGGATTGTGGATCGCTTTTATATATCCCATGGTAGTGTAGGATCGATACTTGTCTCCATGGTAACAGTGGGCTTCTGTGCGGGAGGGAAAATGCGGATACATCTCAATGTGACTCCTACCCTCACTATTTTTCGTACTTTCTCATTCACTTGTACAACTCCCAACCCTCTTGTCTTATTCGCTGCTCCCTGTGTCTTTATCTTGCCGTATTTTCTTTCGGCACTGGGTTCAGTGAGTTTGGATTTATTTTTCGCTGCGAGAGAAATAATTAATTTTCTCGAAAAATTGGGGTTTCCACGTAAAAATATTTGGCGGAATGGAACGCATGTAGTTGAGTGAAATTAATCGATTTAATGCAAAATTGCATTTATAAACATTAGCGAAAAAAAACGAAACTGATGACTTTTTTTATACCTTCTTCAATTTTTTCAATAAAAAGAAAAAGAAAGCAGTGGAAGATTTTTTTTCAGAAATGAGCGCAATCTTAAATTTTATATATAATTCAATTTTAAATTAGGTAATTAATTCTGCTACTCAATGATTTTCGAAAAGTCATGAAGTCATTTTAGGCATCACTCATATTTAGGGGAAATTACAAAATTTTATTTGATAAAATTGATAATACCTCAATTTATTTGAATTGTCAAATCGAAAACCATGAATTTCTTACGAGACCAATTTTTACCGGCGAATTTATTACATTCGAATGGAAACATTTCGCAATCTAGACAAACTAAAATGATTCAACCCGAAAAAAATATCTCCTTCATGGAACATATAATTTCGCAGTAGAGCTCATTTTTATCTGAGTCTGGACTCAACTTTTATCTATTTTCTCCACTGTGCGTATTTGGTTCGTTGACTTCGTGCACTTCATATAATTTATATGCCTTTGTTCTTCCTACTCTACTTCTCCCTGAAGAATGTCGTCTTCACGGAGACAAAAAGCGTTTGAAGTTCAGATGCAGTCGCCATAACTTCAATCTCCCTCTGTCTTCCGCTCATCTGTACCCCACCTCGCGGGTTTTTAATGATAGGATTTACCCAAAATAGCTTTCGAGGGGTAGATCAGTTTCACCCTCCATGTCTGAGAACTGAACGACCTTGAACCCAGACGTCAAGAGTCTCCCCCTCGGTCGAAGGGACGAGACAGGTCAAACTACCGGCGAATAAAGGAGCAGAAAGAAAAAACATCCATCAAACTATCTTTACAGCTTTAGATATTTTAAATCTTCAAATTTTTCAGCTCAATTGTGGGAGAAGAATTTGACAAAATAAGCGTCTTTCAAATTATATTTTACACGACATTACGATTTTTTATAACATTCTTTCTCATAAATAAATCATTGGATTTACCTAAAAATGATTAATTATTTTCTAGTAGGGGTCAAATTATTTATCGATTTTGTAACATTCGATAAAACAACTTTCACAGTTTAATTTTTCATTATAACTATAACGGAAATGTTTCAAATGGTGGTTTTCCAAAGAGAACGCTTAGTTTTTCTGCTGTATCAATTATAAAATGCTTTATTTAGTTTCTCTAAAATTTTTGTCATTTTGCTTTATTCCCTTTTACCCATTTATCAACAACTCTATCGCCAGGATTATTTAAAATCTTCAGTTATAGGTTTTTATTCATCTATCATAATAAAATAAATAAATGGAAATCACTTGATCTTCGATCGAATTCACGAATTCACCAATTCATGTCTCAAAATAAACAAAGTTTATTTTTCACTTTAATTAACGCTGGCATTGTCTCACCAAGTCCATCTACTTGAGTGCTTTTCTTCGACATTTGTATCTACATTTTTTCCCTGAAAATGAATCGTCCGTTTTTTTTTTCACTTTTCAGAAATAATAAAAACGGAAATACATTACTCCACAACAGGACTCCGGTTATGGTTGGCTCGTGGATGGAAACAAGATCCGGCGTCGGTTGTGGTACACCTGGCCACCGAGAAATAATCCTGCAAGTCATAAACTAATATTCCGTCATACGCTCCTCGACAATACCTGTGACCCCATTCGATTGACCTAACCATCATTAATTTTCGTCATTAATAATGGCTTTCTACAATTTGCCACGTCTACACTCAGAATTTTTTTTTTTTCGGTACGGCGTTTCATGATTTCTCACCTGGAAATCAGTAATGCATTTTCGAATCCGAAAACTCGAGAATCACTAGCAAAAAAACATTTTCCAAGGCTGTTGCTATGGAGTTTTTTTTTCTCGCGGCCGGCCAGTCCTCGCCAACGGCTCAGGCGCCAACGCTACACAAGTAGGAACACCATCGCAACAGGCCAAAAAAATATTATTTCTTTGGGACATATGTCTTTACTCTTATGAAAAACTTGATGAAATAAAAATTGTCAAGAAACTAAGAATCCTTTTCTTAAAAAAATTTATACTTGCCCGAAAAATGGGAAGCAATTGGGCCATAAGGAGAAAATTCTTGCTGGAACCAAGTCTAGTGAGTTTTGCATTAGAATATCTTAGATTTAAGACTGCAATATTTTTTAAATGAATTGATCCAACTAGCCTTAATTTGAGAAAGCGCATGTTTGTTATTAATAAATTAATGTTGTCTTTAGAATCAGTACAGAATTTATTCCAGAAAGTTAATTAAATGAAGGATTCTTTCTTTTCTCAGTGTACGATGATATTTGTGTGTAAATTTTCGAGTTATAATTATTTTGATAAAAACAAAGACGTTTTTCTGAAAATAATTATTTTTCTCGGCGTTTTTCAATCGATTTTCAATCAAATATGATTTTATAATGGATAGACTCGTCGATACATTCAATTAGGGAAATAAAAATTATCTAAAAAAAGGGAATTTATTGTTTGTCACTATAACGAGAGTTTTTTTCGTGTACCCAAAAATTGTTCTAATCAAAAATTCTTCGTTTTATCTAAAAATAAAAATTATTCATATACCTTATTGATTCACATGCGGTTCGAGTACATAATACTTGCTCTCCCAAACAAAAAAAACCATGATTCTAGTATTGTATGCTAGTAGTCAAGAATCAGAAGAACACAAAATGATTATCTTTCCATTCCACATACAAAAAACTGTTTCCATATTCCTAAAGTGACTTTCCACATGAATATCTTTCCAAGTTTCTACCTCTCCTCAAACCATTTCGGCGGAGTTCTTTTTCGAAGCTGCGATTATAAATTGTAATCTGATAAAATTCTATAGAAGACAAATACCAAAAAGTTTTCATCGCTCCAGCGGGGGTAACCAGTGAAGAAATGCTGACCGAAATTTCCGCTGAATCGACGAATTCAAAAGCCAATCAGCGGGATTCAGTGTCAGATGCGCTAGATCAAGTCAATTGGTTCGAACCAAAAGAGTTTCCACCGGCTCGTAATTATGGATGAACCCAATATTCTTTCCGTCATATATCGAAGCGAAAATTGTGCAGAAGTTTCGAACGACTATCAGAAAAGCCAATTTTCAATTTGAGACCCTAGATTAGACCGCGCGCTCCACTCGCGCAATTTCTACTCCATATAGCACTTAAATTAAAAAATGACGAATAATGTTATATTATATAATGACCATTTGCCATTAAAGTGTGGAAATTGCGTCTAACACTGAATTTTTTATTAAAGGCGACGATCTCAAACCGTGTCTTATGGAAGTCTTAAAGTCTCATATAAGCCTCGAACTCTAGGTAAGTCTTTCCACTTTGAACCTATCAATGAACAAATTTTAAATAATCATATATAGAATACAATTAATAATTATTATAATAAATACAATTAATTAATTAATAGAATACAATAATAATTAGCTCCTTATCATACGATTTATTAACGTAATTCCTTTCCCCGGTTTAGGTAACTCTTTAAATGAGGTCTGTCCCTTTCATAAAACAAAAGCTTATTGAAAACTATAAAAAAATGTTATAAAAACAAATTATATACTCAAAATCGTGTCGTTTCTCGTGAAAAGGGTCAATGGAGACCCTAAAAAATAATGAATTGTATATAGAAAGTTCCAATTTTCAACTTGAAGGCCTCAATGTAAGATTCGAAAAGTTCAATTAAAATTTTATAAAACAGCCAATCTGAGAATTTTGAAAGTTTCACATTAGAACTTTTGAAAGTTACAATTTACTATCTTTGAAGTAAAAAAATATTTTTTTGTTGTTGTCAGATGATTAATTCTCATTGTTTATCGTCTCACCGTAACTTTTTTGTTCTTCAAAAACTTCCTTTTAATACCCGCAATTCCACAGATACTAAGGCTTCTGGTAGCGTGACGAAACAACACGTGAGATCCTCAGCACCTGCGACTACTTGCGGCATTGCCCTGAACCTTTTATTTTCCTGTGGATTATTTATTCATACGCTGTACAAATGGCAGGAATCGCACTGACCCTCGCTACATATGGCGTGGCGAAAAAAGAAAGTTTCTCTCCACTCGAAACGACCACTTGATAACAATAATTGCAATTAGACGCCATTATATTCCCTGAGAAACTAAGAGTGAAGAGGAGGGATAAATAATTCTGAAAACGCCACTAATTGGATCAATTAATGCAGACTCCTCGGCGTCGACTAGTCTCTATAGAGGCTATATTTCCATTTCTCTAGAACCTTCTCCTCCAACGCTCCTCGGTGAAGATAGTTTCCGTCAAGGGTCGAGATATCTTAGAATTACGAGGTACAAGTCCAATAAACTCGATTGATCTTGTGAGATGAATCCCCCAGATATTAAAGCCACGAGCGGAATGAAATGGTCGTTTTCAGTGACTTGACTAGATTACATTAACTTCTTGTATCACACTGTTCGTAAAACTTGGTTTTTTCTGAATGTCGTTTACGTGGAGCGCAATATCACAATAAAAATTACCGTACCGTTTGGTAATCATGTGTTTATGACACATGTGAAAAAATAGTATATTGTGCAACTAGTGCGTAAAGTAGCACTTTTTCGCACGAGTGCTAGGCGATCACACGAGGCGAAAAAGGCGATACGCACGTGAATGGAAGATAAATAAGGATTTCGGAGGGTGGCTGTGATCCTTGGCTTCCCCTCGGCCTGTAAACTTCACACTCTTCAGAATAGTAATTTTTGTCACTCAGTCCGTAAAGCACTACTTCACGGCCGCTTCGCGTCCGTGAAACACCGCCCACAGACGTCGTGACAAATAGTAGATTACATACCTAGGCCGGTAAAGTAAGGAATGTCTCAGATCACATGTAATTGTCGGCCGAGGCGAAGCCGAGGTCAACAAACATGTGAT
>JAPYZN010003781.1:0-11262 GCA_030522865.1 Psyttalia lounsburyi | reverse complement strand
GAAGAAATTCATTAATGGAGAAATGCTACTGAAAAAATAATGAAAAGAAAATAACATAACAAAAAAAGCATCAACGTAGCGGCCGCAACGGCGCTAGTCTTGAAGAATTCCAAAATTTTATCTCTTCCAACGATTGGTAATTGGAGAACGCGAGGGGTCGTACGGATATTTATCTATTTTGAGAAAATGTCATGATAACGCGTTTCCTAGAAATCTTTTGATACTTCTGGAAAAAGTGGTTTTTGGTCTGTCAGACCAAACGATTATATCACTCGCCTACGGCTTGTGCTGTAAACTTCTCACTACTAAAAATATATTTTATGTTTTAGGGACAAAAAAATCGTGTCTTAACCAAACCAAATGAGATAAGAATCCGCAGTTTATCGATAGTAGAAATATTGACTGCTATTTTGTGGTCTTATGAATGTCTATTTTTTTCTTCTTAGTTTATTTCACTGGATATCCATTATTTTTTTATTTCTATACTTCTCTTATGAAAGTATAGTGTTACCCGTAACTCCGTCATTTATTTCATTTTTTTGGGGTTTAGTACTCATAGTCTGTATCTATGCCTTTAATTTTGAATGAAAGTTTTATTTATGCTCATACACATTTCAATATATTGAGATCGTAGTCTGTCTCTGAATGGCGAAAAATTAATAATTCTTACGCTCAGTTTCGTCGTCGCGAGGAAAGTCATAATATCTCCAATTAAAATATCTCGTTTCCTGTTTTCACCATCTTTTCTGCATCAGTAATTAACCCAGTCGTCACCACGAATGGAGATCGAGAATAAAAGGGACAGAATTACAAAATCCTGAGAGGTTTATGGATCTGGAAAATGCACTCGTGCACAAATAACAATAAATTTCACATTGAATCTATAATTTGTGCTCTGTTAGAGAATAGCTTTTGAAATTCAGAGTAAAATAAGTTTAAATCAATACAGAGAAGAAATAATTCATAAAAAAAAATCTACGGATATTTTTGTTGCTAAATTAATCAATTGAGGGAATATTTGGTCAGAGTTCCTCAACTTTGCATGCACTCCACATTTGTTGTTGAACCAGTCGGGGTTCAACAAACTCATTGACGAATTTTTTTATGTTGATGAAGTTGAAGGAGTTTTATTTTAATTTCATTATTTTATATTTACAGTGATATTTATATTTTACTTGGAGTGGTATTTTATATAATTTAAGTGGTTTAGTTTTGCCTGGCCTACATATTTATTTTCAATTTTAAATGCAATCAAACTGGAATTGAACTATTTACATCAGTTCAAATGAGAAAAAAAAACAATTTCCTCGAATTTTCAAAAAATATTACAAATGTCGTAAAATAACTTGATGTCAAAATTAACTGCAAATTTGCAATATTGCAAATGCACGTGGAGATCAAGGAAAATGTGAATCGAACCAAAATTGTATGTCATGGCAAATATCCAGATCATTGTCCGCGAAAAGATGACTCCCATCATCATTTCGATATTCATTACCTATTCCAGACTGATCTCAGCCTGAATGCATCACACGTCTCCGAGAAAGTTCCAGAGAAATGGGATTGTCATCAACTCTTTCTTTTTGCCATGCAAAATCGCTCCATTATTCAATCGATTCTAATTCTATTGACAACTAGTCATTTATTTACTGGAATACTCCTGTCGCTCTCTTAAGATAGAAATCTAAATTATATGCTAAATTTGATTAATCATATTAAGAACAAATCGCAATAGCCCTTTTCTAATGGAATTTTTCATCGAATAAACGATTGAAAATGCTATAGTGAAGGGACAATGCACCGAGAGTATGACTGATAAAATCTTTGTTTAGAATCTTGGTCGTCGAACTCTCAAGCCGACTATTTACCCTCCGCAAACATTGTAAGTGGCCAAGGTTCTAAGACCACAGTCAGTGCTACTATCGGTCAATTCCGTGTGACCGCAGAAGTAACCTAACAATTATCGTTCAGACATGCACAGAGGAAAAAGTTCATGGTTTCCAGTAACAATTTCTCAATTTTAGTCTCTGATTAGATTCTGTTGCAGTGAAGAGTTAAAAGCTCGGAATTTACCGGGAATCTTCATTTATTCTAACAGAAATTTCTGATAAACATGAAAGACAATCCAGTTTTCAGTCATTTTCACTGCACGGTACGGTTGTTAAGTTTCAATGTTTGAACGATTATTAACATGAAGTGATTACAAATAGTTTCCTGGAAAATTAAATATTCATAAAAAATAGTGTTCCCCTCCTCAGGATAAGTTCCTGATTTTAGTGTTCAGTGGTGGGAATTTCAAGAGATTAGGAAGATAAATAAAGCCTGATTTTCTATTAAAAAAATTATTTCAAGTTTTGTATATATTAAATAAATGATTTTTTGTCATTTATAATTGTTATTCGAGTCAACTAAACCATTTTCCTGGGTGTATCACAGTTTAGGCTTCAATGAATTTTCTTACTGAAACTCAGTACGTTTTTGGTATGGAATTTAAGTGACTTTTCCATTGAAACTAAAAAACCAGTTTCAGAATATTAGTACAGAACCACGAGTTTCTGAATTTTAGTACAGTCGTTCTGAAAACATTTTAAATCTAAGATAAACGAAGAAGAAAATTGTGAGACATTCTTTCCTCCTCAAATTTCGAAATGTATGCAGAAAAATTGATTGTCAACGGCAGCGTATCTTTGCTTAGTGCAGACTAATAATTTTTATCCATTTACAAACCGTTAGCAGAAGTTTTTACAGACTTTGTAGTAAAAATTCTAACCGTGGGGAATGAAGTTCTTGACTTTACAAGTGAACTTGTGGTTTAATGCGAACTAGCGAAATAAGATTTTTTTATTTTTCCCGTTTATTCCTATTTGATTTTCTCTGAATTAAAAACCATTTATTTTCTCAGTAATTGTAAAGTAATGATTGTCGTCCCGAGAGGATTATTTTTGTATCTGACCGTGAAAGAAAAATGGAAATTTTCGTTGTACAACTCATTCATTTTTTATTGAATTTCAAATAAATTGAGAATTAGAATTAATAGAATTGAATTTGCATAATTGTTCCACAAATTGTATGACTTTTCAATAACCATATAGACATGAAAATTGTATATCCATAAACGACTGCTGGACATTAGAATATTCTTCGCTTCATTTCAATAGTACAATACTTTTCTAATAGTATATTCTTAACTAAAGACATAAAGTACTGATTACAGTTTAAATACAAGGAAAAAAAATCACAAAAATGTACTGTATAATTGGCATAATGGAAGAGGTAATTGTATATCAGTACTTTTCTTAATGACCAATTGAAAACGGAAATTCAATGGAAAAACTCAATATCGATAATATCAGTGAGAAGAGATTGATCGATCATTTTATAATGATGACCATTTAATAATTATTGGCCGAAGTTTCATGACAGTTAAACTGTTCAGAAAGAAGTCATTTTAAGGAGATATAAAAAGAGTCATTTTCATCTGGCCGTTTTTGAAAGTGTTCCAAGTTTATTGTAGCATAGATAGCTCCACTACCACCGAAGGAGGCCTTTTCATGTAAACGTAAACGTTAAAAAAAACAATTAATCTCTCAACTTTAAAATTGAAGGATTTTTCTCCATATTTCAATAGAGAAAAGCTCTCATTTTTTTCCTCAAATGTAATAAGTTAGTACACGAATTCCTACAAATAAATTCCTCGAAACTTGAATTCTCTCTGGGTGGAGAGAAAAGTTCGATAGGAATAACCGTTCTATTTGGTAATCGTGTTATGTTATGACCGTTCGAGGAGTTATTGTACCGGTCAGTAAAATTTGTTACTTGCTTAGTAACTGTTATCTAGGCATACGACAACAATTGCCTGGCCACTCAGTAAAATTTATTGACGACATAATAAAAGTTATCTAGATGTGTATAACTTTTGTGGAAGATGTTGAATTTTACTGTGTGGTTGGATAATCTTACGCCGAATGGTCAGAACGTAATACAATTACCAATCGGAACGGTAATTTTTAATGAAAAATTAGTGTGCGTGTGTGTACAAAAATTTTGATTTTCCTCAAATTTTAAAATATTTCAACAAATTATCAATCTAAAACCCCGAATAAATTTTATAGAATTAATCATGGTACGAAAACAATCCGGCTCCTTCAGCATGAATATCTCAGAATACAAATGTATCTTCAGCTTAAGGAATTTTGCATTATCGATGGCAGGGTTTATTGGGCCATCAGGAAATAAAGCGCAAAAACAGTTACAAAACCTTACAAAACCTCGTATGTTCAGTAATAAAATTGTTCCTTAATCATGCTCGACAAGGCCTCATGACTAACATAATCCCGTCAACACTTTATGAAAATTCAGAACGTTAGAACAATAGGATGAATCGAGAAGATTACAATTCCCGAGAGCGATTTTTCATTACCTTGAATACATTAAATATTAAATCCCAAACGCATGAATTCATTACTGAATCATGGACGAGTGATGAAAAATACAATTGGAAAATTTCAAAATCCGATCAATTGTCTCTCTGTCAATACTGACATGTGGATTAGCACTGGGCATTTATTGACTCCTCCAATAACCCCTACTCAACGCCATCATAAATATTGAAATGAAACGCTACCCCAAGCATAAAAAGAATGCTTTCAATTGCAATGAACAGTTTATCTGTCTTTTAAAAAAAATTACTTATAGAATCCACGCGATCGCTTTAAACGTGTGCGAAAGTGAAAACTAACGAATGCACACTGACCCACATGAACAGTGAACCTCAGTAAATCATACAAGGCTACAAAGAGTGAACTTGAAATGTCCAAAACAGTGTAGCAATTTTCATCGAGTAAAAAAAAAAGTAAAAGTATTCTCGGAATCTCATAATGAAAGGAATCGTCGTTAATGATCCCAGGAGAGACGAAAAAAGAGATAATAATTTTTTAAAAAACTCGAACAATTATAGACAACAGTGAACATCAATGGATAAAAAAAGTGAATGGGAAAGTATTAAAGAAAAACTCACCTTATACAATTATCAGGATCATTCTTGCAGTCGGTGTTGCATCTGAATCTTTCCCACGCCAGCCATCCCATGGGAGGAGTCCTGACAAGGCCATTCTCGAGACAAAAACTGGGCCCAACAAGTGCCACCAAGAGGCACAATATCACCATCATCTTGAGCACTCTGATGACTACAAAATCGTGTTGGTAGAATTTGTCGACCCGCTGAGAGACTGTCGAGTGGATGGTCGTCAACTCTTCAGATGGAGTTGAACTAATCGACTGACAGCATAGCTGAGTCAACTGAATTATAAATAAAGACTCCTGGCAACAATCAGCGTGGGATGGCCACCGGATAAACAGATAATACCACTGAGATCAATCACAGACTCGATCATTGATTGCAATTCCAAATTAATAACCAAACCAATGTTGCTAGACATGAATTATTGAATTATTAAAAACAAAAAAAAACATGCAACGTTAACTACCATTCGTGCTTCATCTCGACACCACTGTTCATGCCAGACTGATCTGATATAAGAGACTCCAACCGGTGTTTGAAGTCACAGCCCGAGAAGTACTTTCACCCAATGCCCCATTTCATTTTTACATTGGCTATAAGTGCGCCGAGGAGTTGGGAATCAGTGGTAGTGATAAGTTTCCCTCAAACCAACACATGCATTCGCTCTGGCGTATACAGTTTAAAAAAAAATATAGTAAAAATAAAAACACTAAGGTGGGGCCTTCTCCTTTCCCATTCACAAGATAATTTCACGCCCACAAAATACAACAACAACAGTGAGACATTAGGACGTGAATTTTGTTGAGGGCTCTCCTTTGTTTGCACTCTCTAGGCCATTTTTCAGATATTATGGGGGGGCTCGTTGGGGGACTCCCTCTGATTATGAAATTATCTGTGGGAATATTTTTTTTTTCCAAACCTGGTTTCTTTTTTTTATGATATATTAGCGTGTAATCGGGCCTTGTGAATTTTTTTCGTAGATGAATTGTAAAAATGGACTGATGTGGGTGAAGCGTTGAACATTTTTTGAAGGTCTGCTGTGGTCTCTATCGGCGGAGCCTATAGAGAAAATTGAGAAAATTGAGTGCAACGGGAGCTCTCTAAGTTAACTATCGACGAAGAAAAGGAAGTTTTTTAAAATTTTTGTTATGAAAAATATTGACTTTTAATTGCAATTAAGAGTGCTTTTCAGCTAAAAATTAATTTTTAAAAATATAGATTTCGGTAGAAATTTTTGGGAAATTTTGTAAATAAAAGACGTACATATACAAGAAATGACATTCTTCGCAAAATGCAAAAAAATTCCAACGAAATCTATATTTTTTTAATAATTCTTCCTATAGACGTCCTCTAGAGCTAATTTGAGTAAGAAAAAAAACTTCATCTCTACCAATAATTAACTTGACGAGCTCCGGTTGCACTCATTTCCCTAGATTTTGCATGCATTATCCGATAGAAAATAATCTAGAACTTGTAAAATTTAGATGCAATTTTTTATGTACAGATGTGATGGAATGGCTCATATGGAGAGGAAAATTTCTGTATTTATGGGATTAATTTTCAAAAATATTCATGATTAATTGTTCGCATCTCTGATGGGAAATCGCGATGATAGGCATAGTCACGAACCTGTTGCAGGGTAATCTTGTTATTGACTCTCCTGATATGCAGATTACGAGATTTTCAATGAAGTTATTGGAATTATCCTGCACCTTGAGCCCACGGATCATGCATTGATTTTTATTTAAAGTTTGACACTAGCGTAATATCTGGGGAGAAGTGATTGATTGGGTAGAATTGATTACCTTGCGTGATTGCCGCAGATTATCCGAGATACAGGTTAATTATCACTTTCCCATCGAAAATATTTTTCAGGGCGATGGAAAAGTTCAGGCTGATTCGTTATTGTCATTATCCCATCGGAATCGTCAAGAACACTTGCCTCGCGGTGTTGATGTTTTCAATAATGGTATTTAATGCAATCGCCGCAGGTGTTTTGGCTCGTTTATGTTTATTTGTTTGGGCGATGGAAACGCATAGGGTGTCGGTAATGTAGGAGCCACCGAGTCGACTGGTTAGAGTTCATAAAAGTTTGAATTTGAATCAGTTGAACAATTGAATTGGGTATTCTTATTACTCCATGGATGAAAATATATTTTTTTTAATCCTACCGACAATTTTATATTGAAATCATTAATAAAATTCGATTTTCCAATACAATTTATTCTACTGGAATATTTAATATCAAAAGTCATTGGATCAAATTTCAGATTTTTATGAGGTTCGGTATCAATAAACCAAGAAAACAAAATTGGAAAAGCTCGAAAAATTTGTTGAGCGATTTTTGTAGAATTTTTCATTATTCAATAACATTGAGACCAAAATTCCTCAAGGTATTTGACATTTCCAAGGAATTATAAATATTTAGCACCGATTACTGCTGAATTTTCATTTAAAATTCAAGAATATCTTCGCCCAGAATTTTCCAGAGGATTGACCTGAAATTTACAATTCGCATTGATTTTTCCACAAGTGGAAAATCAATGAGATAAAATAAAATGTAATAAAAATTTCCAAAAATTTAATAGTCATCCGATTATTGATAGATTTCAATACAAGTCGACTAATAATCCCCTAAAATTTTCTACCAACTTTCCGTTAGGTTATTCCATGGAAGTTTTTTGTGCGTGTCCAGGCGTAGCAGAATTGGAAAATGAACGAATCAATTAATTAATTCGGTCATTATTTATCTGTAAATGGAAATAAAAAACTACTGCTACTATTTTTAAGTAATTAAATGAACGATTCTTGACGGTTTGATTTATTTTTTGATCTGTAGAACAATTTCATCAGTTTCCTCCCTAATCTTTCTGTTTCTCCGCGATAAGTCTGATCCTTATGGTTTCCCGCTGTGAGGAAAACGAATAAGTTGTCAAAGAAATCTCGTTTGAGCAAGCAAAATTGTCTGGAAATTCCTCAAAAATCAATGCTAACTTTTCATTCTTTTTTGAAAGCCTCAAAAATGAAGAATGTCCAGATTTTGAGAAACAGTGAAATGTGGCTCAACAGACGGATCATTCATGCCAGAAGACCTTTTCAGGATAATAATATCTCTTGCATTATTGGAATATAATGTTAGGAAATAGATTGTCACAGGATTACCATTAGATCATCATTATTATAACATTTAAAAGTTAATTGCTTGCCTGTCTTCTTTCGGGTATTGAGCTATCCTTAAATAGCTTAGCCTTTAACCTGCTATCAACATTTTTTGGGAGAAAAAAAACGTCTGGGAATACTGTATAACGAACAATTAATATTAAAAAATACACGTCGTGTTTACACAAAAAATCTAAAGTTTTTGAAACTCCTAAATGAATTTTTACGACAACAAAAAAATTATCTCGGCGTACATTTGGCGCTAAAAATCCTCTCCAGTGTCTTTCCCCCTGAACAGTATGAAATAGTATATTTCGTAACTAGTGAAAAAAAAATGTCAAAAACCATTTTTTTCATCACGCTGTGTCGGAAAAGTAACTTTTCAACACATTGAGATGAAACATTATGTTCGTAGCTCGTGAAAAAAGTGGTTTTTGACTCGTGGGATTATAGTCTCCCACTCGCCAAAAACAATTTTTTTCACTCGTTACGAAATATACTATTTCACGAGTTAGGAACAAAATGTTTCATCTCAATGTGTTGAAAAAGTAGGCCGCTTCGCGTCGAGTGACTGAAAAGTTACTTAATGCCATAGGTGTCCGTAATCACGCGATTCTAACCTCGCTTCGTTCGGTTAAATCGCGGATTACGGGCACAATGACATAATAGTATATTTCGTAACAAGTGAAGAAAAATGTTTTTTGGTACTCAGTCCATGAAGCAACGTCGCTGCGCGGTCATAATACCCTGCCCACGGACTGAATAACAAAAAATATCGTTTGTCACTCGGCCGTGGAGCACTTTTCTGACGATTGTGTTTCTAATCGTCGGCTTCGCCTTGGACTACAAACTCACAATCGCCAGAAAAGTGCTTCACGGCCTCAGTGACAAAATATACTATTTTGGCGAGTGGGACGTTTATGTCACGAGCCGAAGGCAAGTGATATAATCCCACGAGTCAAAAACACTTTTTTCACGAGTTACGAACATAATTTTTCATCTCAATGTGTCGAAAAAGTACTTTTCCGACACAGCGTGATGAAAAATATTGTATGGAACTTGTGCGTTATAGTCGTTTTTAGCTCGTGGGATTATAAGACTCGCCTCCGGCTCGTGTTACAACCTCCCACGAGCCAAAAACACCATAACGCACATGTTGCATAATATACTAATATCTGACTCATGTGATTATAATCCGAGCCGAAGGCGAGCCACATTCGTCAGATAATACTTTCATCGCCTGGTGACATAATGTACTATTCCGACACAGCGTGATGAAAATGACGGAAAACAACCAAATTTGATTATCCTTCCTTCCCCGATCCTATAACCCTATAATAATGGGTTGCGAATCATTCATGCTATTTTGAGTATAACCTGAATATAAGAAAATTAGTTCGAACGAATTTTCGCGATGAATTGGAATAGCAGCGGACGAATGATCTCTTGAAGTGTTAATCTCTGAATCTCAAAGAGCATGTATTCACACACTGTCTCCAAGTCATTGAGCGTGTGATTGTTGACGACGGAATTTCTTTTGTTTGTAGAATAATTCTCCTAGATTTCTCCCTGATGTTTCCACTTTGTATCTACCCCCAGGCTATAAAAATAGCGAGAAGAGAAAAATCCGTGACCCCTAGCCCCGTCCCTTCAAAATCAATAGATTGCTCAGACTATTCATTAAGATATTTCTAAATAGTTCAATCCGCTGTGATCCTCTGACTTGCGAAAGCCTCAATTTGAGATCACAAGTCTCAAATTGACAAGTTGTTTTTTGGAGTTTACACATAATATATTAATCATCGGCTTGTTTGGCAATTGCCCCCGACGCCAATCGCCGAGAAATTTGATTGTTGCTAGAAATCTGTCTTTTCACTCAGTAAGATAAACATTTACCTGTGAAGTGCGGGTAACCTGGAAAATGTACTTCTATTGTCTCCAAGTAATTCAACTAACAATTATACGCAATTTCTTTCTTATATACAGCATAATTTCGTTATCAGTTTGCTCATTATTTTTTCACTCCCTAATCTTTTCTCTGCCGATACAATCTCGGAATTAATAAGTGCAGGGGCGATAGAAGAGTGTCAATCTTCACAATCGTTCAATAATACGAATGACAAAAAAAAGAAATCTCCATCAATAATAATAATAATAATCATCAATAATAGTTCAACGGTTGACGTATCTGATAATCTCATTCTTCGCTGTTACGCTGTATTTCTTCCCTCCCCGGCTCTGGTTCCCGTAATCCCTCCCACCTCATTCACTTGTCCCTCAGCTCAACTGTTGTGCATGTACAGAGGTTACATATATGTATGTATGTATAGATGAAAGAGGCGTTTGTGAACACGATGCTAGATAGTGAAAGTCACTTGGATATTCCTTGGAGTAGCCTTTAGCCTCTAACGGTATTATTATAACTTGTGCGGCTCCTGCCGGCGGCCTAGTCTGTCTTATTACGCTACAGAAAATACACGATAACGTTTGGCATAGTGATCTATTCACAAATGTCGGAGCAGTCGCATAAACTATTAAGAAACTTAAATAATTTAAATCGATGGGTGGAGATCAATTTTTTTTACTATTGGTATACGGGAAAAATCAACTGAATAATTTGGACAACTCCACTTAATATTTCTTTGAAAATAAACTTTATTTTCATCACGCTGTGTCGAAAAAGTACTTTTCCGACACAGAAATAGTATATTGCCGGATGGGCGTTATGGGGTTCTTTGCTCGCGTGGTGTTTGGCAACCACGCGAGCAAAAAACCCCATAACGCCCATCCGGCATCATATTTTGCCGTAGTGATTTTAGAGTTTTCGAGTTTGGGAAGTATGTAATACCAATTCCCATACGAGAAAGCTCTAGAAGCAGTACGGCAAAAGTACTTTTTCGACACATTGAAATGAAAAATATTGTTCGTAACTCGTGAAAAAAGTGGTTTTTGACTCGTGGGAGTTTGACTCGCCTTCGGCTCGTGATATAAACCTCCCACTCGCCAAAGACCATTTTTTTTCACTTGTTACGAAATATACTATTTCATCACGCTGTGTCGGAAAAGTAACTTTTCAGTCACTC
>JAPYZN010003779.1:0-13368 GCA_030522865.1 Psyttalia lounsburyi | reverse complement strand
CAGCGCCGCCGTTTTTGTAAGTTTCATGATATCTCTAAAAATATGAGGAATTAGGCTCTGCCTTTTTACAAGTTCCTCGAATAATATGTTCCGATGAGAATATACACGCCTCGGTTGCCCTAAACTGACTATTTTTTTTTTAATCAATTTTTTTGTGGAGTGCGGCAGGCGAAGATGAGCGCAGCGCTCACCACGCGAGTACTCTCGTAGTAGAAATTTGACGAGCGGTGTTGACGACTCTCGTGACAATCTCAAGCGGCGCGTGGGAAGTGGGGGAGCCTTATGGCAACGTTGCGCTCGAGAATACACGGGCGGCGCGGCGCTTGCCGCGCGAGTAACGACGTTCTGCCAAGAGGCGCGAGTGCTGAAGGGTTAAAAATAGAAAATCAAATTTGGAATATTTGATCCAATTGAAAAATTATTGCTAATTATTTATTGCTTTGACTTAGTTTGGCTTGTATCAGAAAATGTTGAGACATTATTTCAGGGGTTTTTCAGTGTGTAAACATAAGGGAAAGTGTTTCCAGGACACAGAGTAAGGGACAAACCAATAGAAAATAAAGAGAGAGAAAGAGAAATAAAGGGCCTTTGTTAGATGGGTTTAGACTGTGAAAACCCTCTTTAGTTTTAGTCAGTTGTTGAGTCGATTTCGCCAGAGAAAGATTTGCCTTCTGCATGCGCACATAAAAATACTACATTTCGATACGATTGCGGGAAAGTGTGTTTGGGCTCGTGGGAGGTTTATAAGACGAGCCGAAGTCGAGTGATATAATCTCACAAGTACAAAAATACTATTTTCGCGAATATGGAACCCTATTTTCTGACAATGTAATCAAAACGAGGGCTTTCGCACGCGAAGCGTCCGTAAAATCTCGCTTTATACACAGCGTGTCGAAAAATTAATTTAAAACAAATATATATCGCTGTTTTATTTGAGTATTTCGTCACTTACCGCAACATAAAAGATTCACAGATTACGATCCTGCAAAAAAAAACTTCAAATTTTTATCGAAACTAGTTTCTCGTAAGAAAGGGTTCCACTTCAAATATCTGCAATAAATCATTTTTCAAGTAGTGTAATCCTCATTATTTATCAAGACGATTAAGCAAGTAGTCGAATACTTCAAACATTGAGAATAGTTTTAAAATAATGCTCTTTCGAAAAAGCAACTGCTCTCACTCGCGTTGCGGCGAACTGAAGATCTCCACTTCCGAGAGATCTTCGACCCTCTATTTATTTATTTTTCGAATTTATTTTAATTTTTGAAAAATCTTCTACCAATGTTGCCGGAGCATTGTTACTCTCCTGTGTATATGTGCCAATCTCCAGACCTCAGCCCTCACAAGGCCCGTTTGTTCCCAATCGATTTGTGGGCCTTAAACTTTTCTCCAAATTTTCAAGTATCAAAAAAATTAAACATTTTTTCGTATGATGTTCTATTTTTAAGTTTCCCATTAATCAAGAAGATCAATTACATGTCGCTCAGCGAAATTTATCCAAACAACCGGCTCCGATAGACGCGGGAAACGTACCCCTCCACAAAGGAGGAAAATGAAAGAAAAAATCGAAAATGTTCAGCCATTGAAATAATTTTGTCAACGATACACCGTTATGACGAAACTCCACTCGTGTTGTAACTCGACCACACCTCGTTATCGTGCGCGTGTTCGTTAGTCCAGTCTGGGTCGTATTATTGGAATGCATAGGGTCGTTGATATCCTGTTGTTACGTGTCGCCCGGTTAATGCTGTTGATTATGAGTTGTGACAGGAACCCAGCGCTTGCCACACTGCTGAATCCCGCTGTAAATTTATTACTTATATATGTACCGGTTGTTAAGGCACCAATGTATATGGAGATAGAAACGTGGCTTCGATTGTATTCGGTGGAGGCTACAACATCTGGCTAATCACAGTCCATGGACACCAATTATCGTAATTCTTCCTCCCCTCAATCTTCAGTTCGAGGCCACTTTGATCGAAATAACCAGCGAGTAATTAAACTCCCATGCAGACTCTCGTCGTCAAAAAATAAAATTCCTGGAATTAATATCCTTAATATTCTTGGTGAATCACTCCAGACTTGGAGAGGAAAAAAAATACAGATCTTTTGGGATGGTGAGCTTGGACTGATTGACATGCTCCAAGAAGAATAACCCTGGCTCCTAGAAACTTCTCCATTGAATTCATGAATATGTAATAATGCAAATGTACGAACCTTACCGCCTCTACGTTATATTGTACTGAAGAAGTTCAACTAAACGTAATCTTATTGGACAGAGATCCCCAGAAATTCACTCGGCCAGATGTTCTCTTTTCTAGATTGCCACACGTATATTAGAGTTTGAGATCGTCAAGCTACGGTTTTTTCTGTATATTCTTACATTTATTTTATAAATTTGGGGTTGAATTTTTGGGGGGATTTAGGGTGAATTACGGCTCAATAACTGTAGAAAAATAACGTAGGGAAAATAATTTGAAAAGACACATTGTTCGGAAAAGTAGCTGGAGTAAAATAAACTTTCGCAAAACAATCTTAAGCTTGATGAACTTTCGCTAAGACAATTTCAACTAAAATTGCACGCGCGCTACGTGCGCCTATGCCCTGTTCTCAGGTGTCCATTCAGATTTATTTCTTTAGTTTTATAGGTAAGTACAGGAATTTAGAAGTTATTTCAGAGATAAATACAAAAGAGTCAATATTTTTTAACAGGAGATTAGAATTTAAAATTGTATTTTCAATCAAATTCGGATTCTGTGTCAGAGCCGGCTTGGAGAACTAGTTTTTTGGAAAATTTCCATTTTTTATTGTCTTTCTTTTTTGTAAAATTTTTCACTTTCTTTATTTTTTCTTGCCAAGTTGACGGAAAAAAAATTATTTGATACACTTGACATAACTCTTTTTTGTTCATTTAGTTATCATCAAATATTGGAATCTCTTTAATCGAATTAACGGGGAAGGAAGGTATATTTACTGAAAAAATTGACCATAATTAGTTTGATGCCATTTGTTTCTAAAGTTAATTACTTTTCAAGTAATTGGCACAATTTTAGTAATTTTCCCATAAGCTTCAAATGATCGACAGCTGGGGTTTTCTGGACAGTGCTTAAAATTGTTTAATGCAGCTCTCCACAAAATTTCAAAAAAATCGAGGGGTGGGGGCCCTTTCTAGACATTTACCCAAACGTTACCTTGTTTTTGTTTTAATGAAGGGATTTACTTGGACTTCAGAAATACACATAAAGAAGGGGTCGTGGGAATGTTGACATCTCGATGAGTTGGCTTTTTTTTTCAAATTCGTCGGATTAGTAACCGCAATATATAGAATTGATTTGTTGATGAGCATTGGACCTAATTTATTTTCATCAGTAATCAGGGAAGGCTCAATTAATTAATTATAAAATATGTTGAAAATGTTTAAAATGGCAACAATCAACGTAAAAACACTATCAATTAAATAATAGACTTTTTCATTTTAGATGAGCTTACGAATTTAATTCCGTTGAAAGACTGTAGCGAAGTAAAAAAGTAGTGAAGTAAAATCCTTTCGCTTTGATTGCTGAACAATAATGAATGGGGACGTTTCAAGAAGACTCCGGAGCCCTCGAAAATTTTTCCTCCATTGTAAGATTTTCCTGAAGTAGAACAGAATAGTCAATTAATTATGTTTCACCTTTTGCACTAAATTCCCAAAATGCCAGCAATAAATGGGCGATTGTATTGCAGGAAAAGGTGAACCAGCGAAACTAATTGTGACCCAATTACCGAATGAGCGTCGTCAACGTCTTCAGCTTCTTGTTATCGACATTCTGATGCATCTCACGATTTCCTTTGTCCTCGGTATCTCGAAATAGCGGATGATCCCGTGAGAGCGTTTTGTCTCCACCCGCGTCACAGTCCTCGTTTTTGTCCCATCTACAAGATCATTCGCCGTTTTTTTTTCTGAGAAGTCCTGCCCCGCTGAGACGCAAAGAAAACTTTCAAGTTTTTACCTGAAATTTCTCGTAAGTTTTCCAGAAATTTTTATTAGATTCAAGTTCTACTGAAATTTCAAAGAATTTTTTTATTTAAACTTGAGAACTTCAGTACAAATTCTTGGCGACTGTATTGCCGTTTTTATTTTTCCCTGAAAATTCGTATAAAAATGGAGAATTGCAATTAATCTATTCTTCAATTTTCCGGGCAGCGATAGACAATTTGAGTGAACCTAAAAAATTCTGATATTCACGATTTTATAGTTCATCGGAAAAAAAAATAATTTTTAGATTCACAAAAATTGCGGTAAACAGGTAAGATCGAACTACCAAATATCCTGCCATAATGATTTCCGATTGCACATGATTTTAAATGATCTCAACTAATTTCTCCTAAGTTTTGAATTAATTCAGTTGCGTAGAAGAATTTAATGAAGTAGTAGGACTGATTAGCACAATTCCAAGTATTTTAAATAAAAGTAAAAAAACTCACCAGCTCCAAACAATACTCCATCCGTTTCGAGCTATTCCCCTTTTGATTTTTCTCGCAGAATGAGAGTACCCCCGGCAAATCGTAAAAATAGTACATACGAAGCCAGACGCACGACATTTATTGCCACTTGATTGTCACATTCGATAAGTCACATCGCACGACAAGCGCTGGAATTGTCCAATGGGACATCTCGTAAATGTCCGTGGATTTTGGTCTGGGCAGGTTAAGTGAAAAATGTCGGCTAGCGTTTGAGAGAAGAATGATAGGAGTGTGTTGAACCTAATGTAGCATTCACCAGTTGCCCTCTCAACTTTTTCAATTTTCTCCTCGATTTACAGATTAGAGGTATGAGATAGTGAAACTCGTGTGCACAACTCTCTCGCTTCGATTATTCTTTTTTTTTTTTTGGATATCAAATACAGGCAATAGTTGGTCTTCTCAAGTTTCGATATTGTCTCTATCTTCAAAGTCCATATTCCACCCTTTGCCATATCCGCAGAGAGATTGGCAAAACTTGATCCCCAACACTCGTTTTTTTTCCCTCCCTCAACATTCACTTTGGAATACAAATTGACTTTTTTCCTTTCTTCATCTCATTTTTTTCTTCCTCCTTGTTTTTGTTAGATGGAAAGTGACAAATGATACATCCGCACGTTGCGGATATGAGATTACACTCTCAAGGCATCAAGCACCAACCCCTGTAGTTGGAGGGGGGGCGTGGTTACACTCAGTTTCAAGATTCATAACCAATTCAGATGTACATTCGATTACACAGAGTGTCGTGTCTCGGTGTTACAATGGGTTTCATCTACGCACTTGAATTGTAAATTTCTTATTATCAAATTGGGGATACCAGCGATCTTGTCGGGAAGTGCTAATTTTTGGGGTGAGGTGGAAGTCGAGGGTTATTGAAATCCTCGGGAAAATGGGTGATCAAATAAATTTGAAGAGCTGATGGCAATTCAGATTTTTTTCTCACGCTCTCTGTGCGAATTGACTCAATTGGCATAATTGAAAGTATTTTATGAAGTTATATCTGTTTATAAGTAACCAATACGATCAGTTAGAGAACGAAAACCGATTTTTAAAATTTGTTGTAGATTTTTGAAATCACAAAATTGAATACTAAATTTGTTGGAATGTTTAAAAAATCGTTTTCGGTAGTACATAATCAGTTCGTACATTGATTTTAATGGAAATTGGAAGATTACACTCTTTTTTGTATAGTTTTATGCGATGTAGCACTTTTTTATCCATTAAAAAAAAATTTTTGAGTGTACTTTTCATTACAATTTTTGAAAATTTTAATCATATTCAAGTTCTACTGAATTTTAAAGCAATTTTGTAGAAACTCAAGGACAGCAAAAATTACTCCTCGAGAAACTCATTAGAGAGAAAAAATTATCAATAGAGAAAGTATGAAATTTCACTGAAAACGATGGACTATAACGTCTGCAGATATTTTTTTACTGAGTTCTTCAGCAATCTATTTTCGCCTCCCGACGGTATTATATTCTCCCAACCTTGTCAATGTAAAAATCCCCTGTAATGTACTAGAGACAGCGAAATTTCAACCCAAATAGAATCTACCAAAAAACCCTCCGGCATTCATCAAAATCTCACCCAGAAATTGAGTTAACTCGTCCCGTATCACTACTTCGCTCTTAAATTATGAATACAATGCCCGCCATATATCCTCTTTTCGCAAAAATGAATAAATAAAAAAAAATGATTAATAAATTTTCCCAACGATAGTAATAACTCTCCGTGACGAATGGAGGCGCATAAAAACCCTGCGATACGTGATAACACGAAATAAAAATGTGCACCGATAAATTGGAAAGATCCTCGGGAATACCTCGTCAAGTTTCGATGCATAAATTTGCGATTCAGGTGCGCATATGTGAAACTATGTCGAGTCGATCGCTTTCCCCTCGAACGATCCAAAAAGAGAACTCAAATATAAAATCCCCCACGAACACATGCCGAACTACCTTCCTCACCTCAACCCCTCCCTCTCGAGAGAGTCAACATGAGGAGAAAAGTTCGGTAAAAATTATCGTTCCATTTGGGAATCGTGTTGTGTTTTGTCGGTTCAGGAAAATTTGCACTGTCGCTCAGCGAAATTTGTGGACTGCTCAATAAAAGTAATCTGCGTATTAAAAAAATTGCTCCTCAGTAAAATTTGTAGATTAGGAGACGGAAGAGTTGAATGGGATGAATTACGATCTTCAAATTCTAATATTTCTAATTATATAATTTAAAATATGGTGATTCGGAGACTATCAGAGATGTTGAAATGTTGCTCTACTTTGGCTGACTTATTAATATTTTCTTTCTAGAATTATCGGTAATCAGAGAGAAATCCGATCAGTTATTTATCTAAGTTAACGTAGATGAACGTCAAGTGCAGACCAATTAGGGCTAGTTTTCGGTTCAACTAACCGCGGTTATCCGCTCGGTTAATTTAAGTTTAAGATCGTCTGATTGGCAGGTGAACGCCCAACACTGAAACCAGCCAATCAGAGATCTTAACCTCAACTTAACCGATGCTTCAACCCTGGTTAGTTCGAGGGGGTTATTCATCACCAAATATCGTGACAATGATTTTCTGATTTCAAATGATTTCAAATATTCTAAATTGCAGAATCGACGATCAAATATTCAGTTGATTACTTTTTGGAAGTTAAATAAGAAGATAAATCATTTTCAGAAATGTATTCATCAATTTTAATAGATAAACACAGTTTCAAATATATAATGTAAGGAATGAAAAATAGTTTCTAGTCTTTTTTCCCTCCTGATCTGTAAATTTTGCAAATCAATTTCTTATTTTGTCGATTTGGTGATTGCAAGTGATTTTAACTGATTTCAAATTTTTCAACTGATTTCACCAATGACTGAACCCTCGGGTTCGTTAAACCAAAAACTGGCTCTTATTTTCGGTAATAAAAAATATAATTGTGAATGAAGATTCCAGCCAAAACGTCAAATCCTGTATACGTATTGATTGAAATTCAGATGGGGCAGTAATCCAGTCGAATGCTCCTTGTGTTTCAAAATTGTCAAAAATATTCCTCAAGCCTTCCCGCGTAGTAACCAGTCGGGCAAGTTTGGTCAAGGATCCTCCTCCTCGTTGCTACGCAACAAAACACTCGAGAAATTTTCGACAATTTCGTAGCACTGGGAACATGACGACTGGCAAATATCACTCCATGTACAACTTCAACTTGTCACTTGGCATTAGATCTCCGTAATAGAAATGATCGTCCTCAATCGTCCACGGGGGATTCATACCCTAAATAATAGATCATCAATTTTATCCGTGACCATTATGCGACCCCTGAAACGATCGTGAAACCACGGTCATGATTGCTACATCTAAAATATCCCATCCCTACTTTTTCAAATTGAGGAGTAGATAGAGACGACCCAGCGATCAATGCCTCTCCACTCCATATATATGTGGAACTTCAGCGTATTTTGATGCTCTCCTTTACCCCAACATTTCCTCAAATCTCTCGGGGTTTATGATGCAGCGTGACTCGTGTGACAATAACCTCCTGACCACTTTTTGAAATTTTCCCCTACCTGTTATCTCCGTTTCCCCTTACATTTAATAAATCTGTTACCGGTGTCTGCACTAAAAAAATAGTGCCACTCAATTGATAATTTTTATAGGGCTCAATTCGATAATCTTAATGACTACATACTTGGTAAGAGACCGGTTAAAATGTTTGGCTGAAAATTAACAGTCGACTCTCTACAAAATTCGAATTTTATGAAAAATTCCGAAAACGCTAAAAATCAAATGATACCAAATAAGAACGCTAAAACAGTCGCCCAAATTCGGAATTTGATTATATCTTTTTTGGAAACTTTTAATAAATAAGAAAAAGAGAAAAAAATTTTGACAACAAATTAACAGTCAACTCTGCACGAGACTCTCATTTCATAAAAATGTCTGACAACGCTAAAATCCTAATTACATCAAACAGAAACACTAAAACAGTCGTACAAATTCGGAATGTCAACCCGATGAGACCCCTAAAATATTACTCCACATCCAAAAATATTCCTATCTCATTCAATAAGATTATTCAGATTGAAACACACCCGAAAAAAAGAAACCCAATAGGGGGAGTTGCGCAAGGATGGAGTAGACCGAGCGGAGAATGAAAAATGCGAGTATTCAGGAAAAAAAAAATCTATTCTAGGTCTCTCGGATTGTCGACTCAATGCATTGCGTTACTTAACGACTGGGCCCTGAGATTGGCCCACGGGGGATATGCATATATATTGCCCTGCAATTGGATTGCCAAGGACATGAGGGGGTGATTTTTTTTCAACGCCCCTCCCGCGAGGATTGCGAGTTATCGCAGGTTGGAGGCAGCACACATGACTTCATGGGGAGCGGCGCAGGGGGAAATGACAGACCCCCCCCCCCCCCCCCCCCCCCCCCCCCCCCCCCTCCATCTTCTCCGAGCAATAACATTACAACCGAAAAAATTTCAGGTCATGACGTCAGTAGCGCTGTATCACGGATTTTTACGAAAATTGAAGTTGGAGATAGGATTTTTTTTTTATGGCGCTCACCCCTCGGGGAGTGCCAAGGTGATAAGATATTTGTAGATCATTATTTTCATGAGACTCTCTGAGTATTATTAAAGGCAGGTTTTATGCTAATTGAAGGGCGAAGGGGGGATCTTTACTTGAACATTCTGCATCCTTTATGTCGTTGAGGGTGTGGGAGGTGGGGGTGGGTGGCAATTCAGGCCGCCATATAAACTGCCAGTTGTTTTCAGAGTCAGCAGAGTCGTGGCCCGAGTGAAGTGGGGGCTCTTAATGGTGGGTACGTTGAAATTTTGTTTGAACAATGTTGTTAAGCACCTAACCGACTATGTACCACCCGCTCTGAGCAGCCAACTCCGTGTTCTCAGGATTGATGGACATTTGAGTTTGTTATCATTTCTATAATTGCGGAATTGAAGTTTCAAGGGGAGAAGTTGGGATGGATTTATGCATTCCAATTTGGGAGATTATTGTATTGGTTGGAGCTTGATGATCTTTTATGACTCATGGAAAGTAACATTGATAGTCGGGGGGTTAGTACGATTGTTGGGTAAATATTGCATTGTATTTGCATATTTTTAGGGGAGAGCTTTGTGGATATTAAATGCAGTTCAGGGGAGACAAAATTGTTGTAGTTTTTATGAGTGTGTTATAATTAATGTGTTGAGGGTATTAACGTTTAAGCGGGAGGAGGTTGGAGAGAGTGATTAATTTCATTTGTATGGTGATTTTTTATAGTTAGTGGGAAATAGGATGAGTCTGATGTTCAAAAATGCCTTGGAGGAATATCGTTAAACAAAAGGCACCTTAACTACAGAGGAGACGGTCTGATGCAAATGCATACCTGACGAATTTCAATCTAAATTTCAGAGAATATTTTAGGAATCAGATGATTTGTCAACTGCTCGTAACAATTTACTAACATGGAAATTGTTGAAAAATGCGAATTTTTTTCTCACAATTTGGCACAACATTGTGATTTTATTTTTTCATTCAAAAGTATCGATTTTTCATAATCCGCAAAATTGAGAGATATGATATTGCTATATATTTTTTTATAGAGACTTCGGAGTTTTAGCAATTTTCAAATATTATGATCATCAGATGAATCTAAACTTCAAAGCTTTATAGAATTTGTAAGAACTCCACCGGTTCACCAATAGAAATACGCCCCGAAATTTTATAAAAATTCATTGCTAAAGATGTAAAAAGTTGTTCTCCCAAAATGTCATAAACGTACTTGTATAAAATAAACTAAATCTGGTCGATTTTTGCAGTCGAGTCGATATTAGCACTACAACTCTATTTTTTAATATAAAAGTATTGATTCTCCATAACCCGAAAAAACCAGAGAGATGATACTACTGTATATTCTTTTTATAGGGACTCGAAAGTCACTACAATTTCCACACCTTTCAAACATTGTAATCATCCTGCAAGAAATCAACTGATTCGGTAATAGAAATAACCCCGTAAATTGGACGCAAATTCATTGCTAAAATGTGGAAATTTGATTCCCTCAAAATTTCCGGAGTAGATTTGTAAAAATGAGCAAAACCCTAACCTACTTTTTGCATTCAAATTGATATTATCCCTGTGACTCTATTCCTTGATACAAAAGTATTGATTCTCCATAACCCAAAAACAAATCCAGAGAAATGATACTGCCATATATTTTTTTATAGGGACTTGAAAGTCACAACTCACCGATTTTCGAGGCAGTCTCTCTCCCTCTCCCTCACTCACCCTCTCTCTCTTTCTCTCTCTGCTCCTTCAAAGGGTGAAGAGGGGTAGCAGGCGTTGGGCTATATGGCAATGGGGTCGCGCCCCTACTTCCATCGCGACGTAAAAGTGTATTATAGGCTATGAAAGAAACGAGGGGTGACCCAGCTAGTGGTGGCGGGGAGTGGAGGGACCGTTGGCTGTGTAATTTGTCCGCGTTAGGTTGCGTGGAGGATTGAGGAAGGACCGCTGGGTCGGGGGGAACTCTTGCACTGTAGGTACCGGCTCTCCTGACTCGCCTCATATTTTTCTCCCCCTCTTTTGCCCCTTTTTATCTTCCCGTCTGCGAGAAAGGGAAGGACAAAAACTGCAATCTCACCCCTCCGGGACATTACCAACACCTCCTTCCCCTGTCCCAGTGCCCCTCTTATAATGTCGTAAACTATTTCTACGTTCAAATGTGACACACTGAATTATTCAATTTATAGACGATCTCGATGATTCAAAACGCAATCTCCATTCATTTTCCTACAGGCCAATTCTCATCTTGGAAATGAGTAGAAAAATTAGGATTTCGCTCTTATCTCAACTGCTCTATTTATCGTGAGTTCAAATGATTCACTGATTTTTTTTTATGTCAATATTTTTTAACATTTTTTAATTCTATATTTAACTGTTAGAAATTGCCAAATTGAATGAGTGTAATGTTCTGGAGAAGGTACGTTTTTGCAAAATTAGTATTCTCTAAATATCTTGACAGTTACTCACAACATTCTATTAAACTGTTGAAAAAAACAAATTACAAATCTCTAAATTTTTCAGAAGCGACCTCTCAGTATTCATGAATCTACTAGAGGAAAATTGTATTTTTACCATAAATTGTTAGCGAATTACAGTTTCAACACTTCTAAATGACAATTCAATTCAATTATTGTATAAAATTAACTATATTGGAGTGAGATTTCAGTTCTCTGCTACAAGACGTCCATAATTTACGATATTTTACATTTCAATGTTCGAAATGAAGATACTGGTTTCGTTCTGAGACAATATAGAGATAATATAGAGATCTCCACTTCAAGGTATTGAGTATTCTGAGCATAAATGTTTGAGATACCAGGGAAATCTTCTGTAGTGTTTTAAATGAAAAATGCAATTTTCTTTTAAGATTATTTCAATTCCTTGTCAAGACTATTATCATTCAAATAATAAGATCGCTAATAAGCCCAACAATTTGACTGACCTTCTGGATCACAAAATATAAGAAAAACAAATGACAAATGCATTAAAATTATTCATAATCTATTATTTAATAAACCTAAATACGCCAGTCGTGAAATTAATTTTTTAACGAACGTAATCTGATTAATTAAAAATGATTCTTGCAAATGAGTGCTTTCAATTATTTTATAAAACTGACGCCGAGATTTTCCCACTCTCAATTAAAAAATATTACTCCCCCTTATAGAAGAAAAAAATCACCAGAGTAATTAATTAAACCGAATAAATAAAAACAAATTGCAATAGTAGTCTCGTTAAGATTCCGCAGAATCTCAAGGGTACAAAAGGTAGCCCTCGTTACGACCTAGACTGTTTGAAAATTACGTAAGTAACAAGAGATACGCCCGAGGATTACCCGATGAGTATCGTTTCCCTGACTCTCGATGCACGGCTGACTCAACGTCTACCTTTTCCCCTTTTTCCACGATATCATCTGTAAACTGGGCGTTACGTCGACCCATACCCAATTTCCTACTCCAAAGGTATTTTCATTCTCTCCCTCACTCTCACCATCTCCCCAACTCACTCCATTCCCTTTCACTCGGCACTGAATCGCTCCCTTCTCCATTCCCTTTCTCGAGAATTGCACAAAACTTTCCTCAACCCGTACCCGCACCTCGTACTCCCGTCGCTGTTTTTTTCCTCTTTATTTTTACAAAAACTTCTCGGCGAATGTCGAAAAGATTTTGCTAGCGCTTTGAGACCCCCAGAGAGGGGGAAACGATGACGTCTCACATCCCGCGTATTCAGCGGAGACCTCAGGAACGTCAAGCGCGTGGCCTTGCGCCTCCCAGAGATTCTCAGCGAGTCTCTCGGGGATGCTTTCACGATTTTCATGGATATATCAACCGCCATCGTCACCTCTTCTCCTCTCTATCCATCTTCTTTTTGTAACCACTTCTTTTTCGTGGAGAGTAACAATTTTTCCTCTTTTTTCGGGATTTTTTTTTCTGTGAACACCTCCTTCTCGGGAATTCAAAGCTATCTATAAATGTGTAATTTTATTGTGATTGTTTTTTGGAAGCGTTCGTGGAATATGCCGGGATCTTCGGGGATTTTTGGAGAGTCTATTTGTGAGGAGAGTCTGTAGGTGCGTTCTGATAGACAATCGAGGGATGATTTTCGTAAGAGTCACGGATTGAACTTTGGGATATTGAGTTTGTGGATTGTTTAACTGAATTGCATCAAAAAAATTTGAAAAAATTATATTCGATAAGTATTACGTTAATTTATTTATTTCTTTCCAAGTATACCCTATTCGGGTTTTTACTCCCCCCCCCTAATTGCGGTATCATGGGCCGTCTTCCTCTCCAACCATGTCGCATT
>JAPYZN010003778.1:0-21625 GCA_030522865.1 Psyttalia lounsburyi | reverse complement strand
CTTCACAGCCTTGTGTCAAACAATATTTTTTGTCACGACGTCCGTGGGCGGTGTTTCACGGACGCGAAGCGGCCGTGAAGTAGTGCTTCACGGACTGAGCGACAAAAAAGTACTTTTCAGTCACTCTCCGCTTCGCGTCGAGTGACTGAAAAGTTATTTTTCCGACACAGCGTGATGAAAAATATCATTCGATACTCGCGGAAAAGATACTTTTTGACTCATGCGATTACCTCCCACGACCCAAAGAGTACTTTTGCACAATCGTATCAAAATATCCTATTTAAACGATTTGATATGTTCACTCAGAGGGAAAAATATTATATTGTGTTAAAAGTGCGCAAAAAATAGATGTTTCCTACCTAGGGAGGACCAGTAGACACGTCGTCCTCACGTGCAAAATACTACACGAGCCGAAGGCGAGGGTTGTAAGCACCTGGGGAATGCTCGTCTGATTCTCCTCCCGAGGGTTAAATACAATTTTTCTACCAAAATGGGCGATAGCGAGACTAGAATGCTCACTTTCGGTGCATGTGGGCAGACAACCCCCTTTTCGCCACCCACGTGCGTAAAACAGCCATTTTACTCACACTAAACAGTTTCGAAAAGTGAACTTTTTAAACAGGTTTCACAAAAAAGTTTGTGGCGATGTAGATTTTCACTCGTATCTCTAGATACAAGTGAAGAAACTCTTCTCAAAACAAGTTTTTTCTCTCAGTACGAGCCGTAATATCTCGCGTGAATTGAAAGATATAATGATCAGTAATTGACTCAAATTAAACGGGGGCACTACTTGAAGGAATGGGCGTACTGTGGATAAGTTGTTTTTCGTATCGATATGAAGGGGGAAATAATGAGAGCTTAGCTTCTAGTATAAAATCATGTTTTGTTATCAATTTTGGGCTACCAAGAAGATAATGTTGTACGTAATCCAACAATTTTCCTTAAATTCTCATAAATTTCAAATAATCAGCAGCGAAGTAAGGAATCCTCTCCCGTATTCGCCGGAAAAGCGACAAGATTTTTCCGCTGAGGCGCTCCGTTGGCGTAAATCTCAGGAGAAAATTCTGCGATCTCAGATCGTCAGCCTGAAATAAAACGTAGATCTGTTGGATCGCTCAATGCAATCAACAATAAACTACGATATGAGTCAGTTGCTGCGTGTTAGCTGGAACTTTTGTCAAGCAGACTGTATGCATGTTTTTCCAAGCAGCTGTTGCGACCGTTGGAGAATTTCGGGGCGCGTGTGCCGCGCGCGCTCGTCTGACCCCACAGCTGCCGATAACACAAGCTGCCATGTACCATTAACTGAAATGTGTATAGACGGAGCAAATACCGCATGCGGGATCATCAAATTGATTTTATTTGAGTAGAAAAGCAAAATAGGTCAATAAATGGGAAAAGGGTTACGGAAGAAATTTACGAGTGCATTCATCAGAGGTACTTACTGAAACCTAAATTAAGATCCCCATTAGACTTCTAGGAAAGCGTCGGGGTAATTAATGATCTGAGCCCATCTCGAGCTGAAAATCAAAATGCGAAGAACCCAAAACTTTGATCTTCTCGCCAGAAACCTAAATTATTAGACAGATTGGAAAAGTCGAATTGCTGTACACATTTTACTCTGAAAAATTACGGAGACACCTGATCATGAGGGACAGGGAAAGCGAATTGTCTTCAATTGACAATAACTCCACAATTAAAGAGCGGAATTTCTCGATATCCTGCTCATTCGAAAGCTATTTCTGCAGGCTTAAAGATTATATCTCATTCATCTAAGTCCCATTATTGAATCAACATTTATTGACCATCAATTACTTCAAAACGCCAGCTCCCTCAGCCTCTGAGGTTCCTCATTGTAGTTTTATGATTGTGAAAATGAAGAGAAATCAACTAAAAAACCTTCATTTTGTACCATTAATTATAATCCATTTGACTCCCTCTTTTTTTTGTAGTTAACCGTTTTTAATACATTTTATATTAATTGAAGAATGATAAACCAGTAATGATCCAATACTTTGATCATTGAAATCAACAACTCTAAGCGCATAATATTTCTTTTTTTTCGTCTAGACCCATAGACGAAGCAAATTCTGCGTGAGGGATCATCAAATCAATAAATGGTAAAAGTGTTACAAAAGAAATTCACTTTATTCTTTTTAAATTACAACTACATTGATCGTAGGTACGCTTTCCAATTGAAAGCCTACGCGAAGGTACACTTTAGCTTAATAACGATAGTATTCAACGTTAAACTATTGCAAGATTCCGAACACATGTATCGAAATGCTCGATATTTTACTTTAATGATTTTTCATTAATTCTTTTTTTACGTGTTTTTATTTAATTTTTCTATTAATTCATCAGTCAATTTGTTTACAAAATATCAGTGTCAACGGTCTCTTCTGTAAAATTACGAATTTGTGTACTTCAATACGCATTGTCAGATTGTTTAACATTTCTTTGTGCGACAATCACCATATACAGAAGAATAGGGATACATTAAATTAAATGATTTGTAATCGATTAAATGTTACTTTGTGCCGTATTGGTATTGTCCTTGGTCCATCGGCGGGCATTGCTCGCTTTTGTGACCCATTTCAATTAACAAATACTCTCTCGATCATTAACTACAGTTTCTTTTTCACTCTAAGTGCAATACTACAATGGCAATGAATCAGACGGGACCATTTAAATACTACGTCACCCTTTCTTACTTATCAAATGCCCCCGCCCTTTTTATTCACTTTGTTTAATTTATAAAACGAAAGTTAAAACGTGAGAATAAAAAGGGAAAGTCTTACCTGAAAAATGAAATCGTGCGATGCTCTAACAAATTCGTAATTCCATTCCATCTTTGGGATAGTTCGAGGAACTATTGAAAGGTCTTTCACGCAAGAAAAGGGACAACAAAAGTGATGTAATATTTAAATGCCCCCAGAGGAGATTCTCCTTGTCGTCAGCTTTATAAACAGCTTTAAAATCTTTCAATCCTCCCTTATTTCACCTTTCACCTAACATCTCTGTCCTAGAGAAATCAACAAAACAATTTAAACATTTATCGGACAAACTCCATCGTCCGAGTTTAATTTTTGCTCCACACTCTGCCAGTCTGCGTCGAGATCAGTGACACTGTTGGAGCAGCATTGATGCTCCCGCCGTCCTAATTTATCGTGTGATAAATCCTCTTCAGATTGTCTCTGGCTATCGTCATCCCTCGGAGATCTGTAATCTCGAATCGAGGATTCGGGTTCAGATCCGTCTCTGTAGAAGCCATAACCAGCTGGCGCTTCTCTGAACTCCTCCTCCGGTTGTGTGGTGTAGTAACCGTACCTGGCGCCCTGCTGGATCACTTCGTATTGAGCGTCGGGAGCTAGAAAGGCTCCGGATGATCCCAGCGACTCCTCGGCATTGGTGTAGCTCCTCTCGTTGCTGCTGTCGAGCAGCTCTTGATGAGGCGAAGCTTGACCCGGGGGGAGCGGTAGAGGCAGACGATTTCTTTTTGATAGCCTGTGCTTGCTCATCCTCGAGGGCACGTACTCCTTCTGCTGGAGCTCGTCCTGATGCTCCATTCGCGCGGTCAACTCCTTCTCCACTGCCATCTCGTATAAACTACTTTCTGGTCCACAACAGGAAGACACGTCCCCAAAGTAGAGCTCACTCTCCGTTGATTGCTTTGTTGTGGACAACTGGTGGTTCTGCTCCTGCTGAAAGGCGTCGTTCTCTACGCCCTTTAGGGCTCGTCGCGAACGACGGGCCTTCATCGTTGTACTCTCGTGAACACCTGGACAGTCTAGATCGGGATTGGCGAGCTCCTCTGTATTTTCGTAGTTGTCGGAGGGCGCGCAATGCTGCGGGGTCCTTTGTATGTGATGATCTGAAAGGACAAGGCTTCAGTTTTATTATTTTTTACTGTATATAATTTGGATTTACATGAGAAGACGAACTAAGGGGATTTTATTGTCAATTTCGAGAAGTGATATTCCATTTTTTTTATTCATGAAGGCATGATTGAGGGATAAGTTTTAGCAAATATGGTCTTATGATTATTTTTGTGTATTCTTTGAACCATCCAGATGGAGAAATTTAATCGGGTGAGCGAACAGTTCCTTTTGTACTAAATTCAGTAGAAAATTATATCTATTTCTCATGCAAATTTCTATTTTAATTTTTTAGAGATACTTTTAGATGTAAAAAAAGTAAATTGACCGAATTTGGATGGAAATTGCTGAACAGATTTTTTTTTTCAGTTTTCTCGATTGCACTTTCTTTCAGTTTCTCATCCCAAAATCTTAGGAAAAAATATTTTTAACTTCTTTACCCCCTCCAAAGATAGAGAAATTTTTTACAAACCTTCATTACTCTCGAAATTCTCCACAGTCCTCTTAACACTGGCCAATCTCGATGGTGTAGCGGCAACAGCGGCAGCTGTCGTGGAAGAGCCCGCCGATGAACCCCCAGTGGATGAGCACTTGGGCTCAATGATCTGGGGCCTTCTCGCTGGACTGTTCGGATCACTGTACGGGGGTGGAGGTCCCCAGAGTGGAACAGGCGCCTCCAAAACACTGTAGGACGCTGTACTAGGTGTATAGGAGTTATTTTGAGGATTGAGGACGGAGTAGGGACCAGCTGATTGACGTGAATCGATGAAACCATAGGGTGCCGATATTGCAGTTGTGCCCTCGCGGGATGGGTCACTTAATTCATTCGCGTGTCTGATAGACTGTGCATGAAAGCCATAGTTCGAGTCAGGACTCGGTGCTGGACCCCGTGAACGTGA
Source organism: Psyttalia lounsburyi (assembly GCA_030522865.1). NCBI lineage: Eukaryota > Metazoa > Arthropoda > Insecta > Hymenoptera > Braconidae > Psyttalia > Psyttalia lounsburyi. The sequence continues at coordinate 16,848 of JAPYZN010003778.1, read as the reverse complement.
CCAGGGCAGGCGCCATCTTCTATCAGGAAGATAGAAAGAAAAGTTAGTGGAGTTTTGCTGATTTGGATAGAGGCTCTTGTTGTTAAAGTAGCTCAACAGTTGCGCCCACTTTAAGGGTCCGCAATTAATACAACAAATGGGCAAACAGGGTTTTCCATTTTTTATGGTAATTTTTTTGTCCACTTAACAATCGTTTCAATTTTTTTATCAAAGAATTTTGGAAACTGGGTATTTAATCCAACGTTAGAAAATCATCAACAAATTTTTCGGCACATCCAATTATTTATTTATGAGCTGGAATGTCGTAACAAATTTGTAATTTTTGCACAATGTGATTGGATGATGCTCATTGGGTAAAATTGATTTTTCTTGCAATTTATTTGAAACAATTTGAACAGTAGAAATATCTCAATCTGTAGGACAGTCAGGATAATACTATTGTCGGCTGTTGAGCTACGTTAAGTGTATCATTAGGAAAGAAGCATGTGAATTGCAAGTTTTGGAAGAGAAGAAAGTTATCGTAGATGAAAGTCCATGTTTAATTATTTTTCATTTTATTGTTGAAAATTAGCAAGTTAGAAAATTAATAGAAGGCCTGGAGGGAATTGAAGGGTTGTCACTTACGAAAAAGGTGAAACTAGTGAATTTGCCAGAAAATGCTATTGAATTTCTATTGAACTTGCTCTTAGTACTCGGCCGATTTGATTTATTTAACAGAATTAATTTTGTTATCCTACTTATTTCCTCAAAATATTTTCTGCACAAAAAGGGAAATAGTGTCGAGGAATTCGGGTAGAAAAAATCCTGCAGGAAAAATAAGTATTCCTGATTTTTTCTTCTATAAAATCGGGCAAGAGCTAATTAAATTGTTAAGATCAGTGCAATAGAAATCGAAATAGATTTTTTCATCGAATTCAGTATATTAATTATTATTAATTCATTATTCTCCTGAATGAATTTTTTTATTTATGGTATTGTACCATTTTTCATTCTATTGTTCAGACCATTTTGTCACGAGTTGATCTCTACTCGTGTTCATTGTTCCCTTTTCTAATGATTATTGACGTATTTCATAATCTGGAGTATATATTCATCAGAGGCTATGATAAAAACCCTCGCGTTCTGCTTTCAGAAGAGGGTACAAATCGCCAATTACGAGAGAATAGACATTTTGTAGTCACTTAAAGAGCTACCGCATCCATTCCCTCTCAAATTATCCATTCCATCGACTTCAACTCTCCACTTATCAATTCGTTAAGAACGGAAAAGAGAAAAGGTTGTTCCCAGGTACTTTCATCTGTGAAATTGAAATCGAGGGAAGAGAACGGAGATTTTTTTGTCAGAAACAATTTTTTATTTTCTTGCAAATTGATTTCTCATTTAATTGAATTTTTATGCATCTATTTTTTCCGCTTGTTCTGATATTTTTTTTTGTCTAAAGTTTCTAGTCAGGGATTTTCATCAGTGAAATTGAAGTTGTGGGAAAAAGAGTTCAATTTTCTGTCAGACACAATTTCCATTGGAATTCGATCAGTCTAGCGAGCGCAACGGATACCCAATTTCCCGGCCATCACCAATTTCTCAGATAAACCGATGAAAAAGTTTGTTAATAGTTCAGAAATATAAATAGAAAATATGGGAGAATTTATGTGAAACATCGTGCATGAGAAGTTAGTATGGTAGAGTAGGATTACCTAGACGGGGCCAAATCAGGATTTGGAGTGTACAAATTCCCGGGGGTTTGGGCCCACCAGGGATTAACACCACCGCAATCGTTGCAACATCCACAAGAGCCTGCCGCTGCTCCACCCGGAGGTGCTCCACCCCCCTGGCCGTACAATGATCTACATCTGGAAATCATTGACGTTAAGCATTTTTTTGAAGAACATTTTGGCAATTTTTATTCCCTTTTCTTCTTCATGTCAACAAAAAGTGTAACCAACACCCCTCGTTGAATCGTGAATTGTTCGTTAATAAATAGAAGAAATTGAGTAATTATGAAATTCATATAATTAATTTTACCGAAGGCAATTCGAATATTCAAAAACAATTCATTGAAAAATTTAAAAAATTGTAGAGGTTTAAGTTTCTGCGCGAGGAAAGACAATTACGATTTTCAACGGGAGGAGTGAATACTAAATTGGAATATAAATTTTCATTTCGAGCGTAACGAGAGGGAGGGATCAAAATCTGCCTCCTCTCTCCTCCTTTGCCACATCTGTCAATCCCACTTTCCCTCTGTATTGTCAAATTTAAAATTGCACACGAATGTGTTATTTTTCCTGTTGCAAGTCGTAATTTTTCCATTTTTTTAACTAATAAAAACGTTTTAAAAAATCCGACAATTTTTTTTTGTCAATAAAATATCCTATAGATATTCGCTATGACCTGCGGCCCAATAAATCACATAAAATTTGTAATTACTCAATCTATTCCAATATTTAACGAATAAACGTTATTGAAAAATAAAAATTGCGTAATATTTTTGCCAACACTATTTATTCCGTAAATCAAAAATTAAAAAAAACAGAGCTTTCCGACAAATACTTCTTATACTGGAAAAAAATGGTGAGACTCCCTCCCCTATAATCGCCCGTTAAATAATACGGCTATGTTCGTATGGATATAATTAAAAAAAAATTTCTACCTCAGTTCCAGCTGTTCCCAATACATTTTTTTCTTCTCGTGGCTGAGCAACTGGTACACCAACATGCAGGAGAATATGCAGGCAAGTATACCGGCAACTGACACACCAAATAGAGCTCTCAGACAAGCGTAAAGGGCACCATGCACCGCTTCACAGTGCGGGGTACCCTCGAAGAGCACTCCTGTGTCTCCACTCCTACCTTGGGACGCCCCATAACAAGTGCAGGATCTGCGAGACAGAATAAATACCGTAAATTATCGTAAATTATAATTATTGAAGGACTGCTCCGTGCGCCCTCGCCAGAAAACATAAAATCAGCATATGTCGTCATTTTTTGCTGCCAAAAGCATTGACCAATTTTGTGATTCGCCATTTTTATGACAAAGTAACATTTCCTACTGAGACAGGAGTACCGAAAGTGGGGCAGTACGGGTTGTTTTTATTCATCAATATTTCCGCGCCAAATAATGTGAATTGAATGAACCAGATCCCATTGTCGGGTTTAGAAAAATTCTTTGATAATGAAAGAGAATTGTAGTTATAAAAAAATTTAATTCCCCAACCGTGACATAATTAAAGAAAATGTAAATAATCCCCAATAACTCGATAAAAATTCAATTGCGTCAGATTGATTACACCCCCGAAATCCAACAAAACTTGAATTTTTCATGCGAAGCTCGAAAACTCAATTTTCGCGTAAAATCCCCATAAGTAAATGAAAAATTCCCCGGAATTAGCAAATGAGAATTAATTTCAAAGCCTCTATAACAAGCTATCCAACAACTGCATTACATATCCGCTTCATTGAATCAAAAGAACTTGATCCTGGAAAGCAAGGAAAGACGCCTGTTAACGCTCACGGATGTTTCTCTTTTAAATGCATCAAGTATAAACTGAAGTGCCTCATTTAGACGGGGCTAAATCCCACCCGTGCCGCTCGCCTCATTATCCCAGGCGTGAAATCCCTGGCAAAGCCCATGTCTGAACATCCTCAAGGTAATTAACATGACGAACCAAGTGGAAAAAGGGTTTTTTTGTGGCCACTATTTTTTGCACCTTTCTCATTGTCAATGCCACTGCCGAGGGATGTGCACCCCTGTTCACGGCTTATTGAAGATTATATTTTTAATATCTAACAATAGTTACCTCGCTCTCGCCGTATAAACGCACTCGCGGAGACTCTGTAACTTTGACATGTGAATTACTGTTGTCGTTACCGTGACAAGAACACACACAAGGGCGCAAACAACGCCAACTGAGCCGCAGACCTTCATCTGAAAGTCATAAAAAATTATTGGTTTCGAGTACTCCTCCGGTGTATGAGCAATTTAACGAGGCAATGGACAGTGAAATTCTGCTGTTAATTTATGACAAATTTATCAAACGCTGTAAACATGAAAATCCAAGAGCTCTTACCAAAAGACCGTATCTGTGCTTCCGTCTGGCTAGAAGCATTGTGAAGAATCCCATGAGTATCAGCTGAAATTAAAGGACCATTTAAAATGCCTGTTACACAAAACCAGACTAACAATTCTCAAATCTATTGTCCAACTCACCATTGTACCAGGAATGTATGAGGGTACAGTCTCAAAATGCATGAGACTTGCCGTGTGGGCGGACAGAACAGCGTGAACAGCCAGGAAGAGACTTCCAACAGCGGCACTGAGAGCCCCGCAGAGACAACAGAGAACGACGTATTTTTTGCAGCAGCCCCCATCGCCATTATCAGGACCTGTAAAACCCAAAAGGATCAGTGGGAAGAAACGATTAGGACATCGAGCCACAGCAACACAAACATTGTCCATCACTTCACGAATTGGAAGTGTAGAAAATTATAAAGGTTGCCGGTAAAAACATCGTGACCAGGTCAAAGGCGCAAAATCAGGGGACCGAGACATATTGCATTGGCATTTCACCCAATGGTTGCCCTTTGAAAGCCCCAAAAGAACTACCTGCCTCGCTTTTCTCTCCTGAGCTAACCATTTCTACCTGATCCATTCACGTCCGTCCAAAGAAAAAAAAAGGAAGAAGAAGAAAAGAAATAGCTTCTTTCCTCAATTTTGGAGGCGAACCTTTCCCACGTGTATTTGAAATAACATAAATAATGTAGCTTTCAAAGACATCCAAGAATGGATCTTAAGTCATGGGAAAATGAACGGACATACCGCACGGATGCCGATAGTGATTCCTCGACAAATGTGCATGATTTCCATTTCTTGGATAATGTGAATGCGAATGTGGTGATACAGCAAATGGATATCCAACAACACCATCCACTGGTGGATCCTGTCCAAGACGACAGCGTACTATTTGCAGTACCGGATAGCTGTCCATTGTTTTCCTATTATCGGATGATGATGATGATGATTCAGCTTCAGCTATTGAACTTACGTTCCCCGTATCAAGTGTGTTGAACGATGACAAGTACATCCTTGGTACTGAATGTGCCATACACATTCACAATGTGCCATACTTCCACTTTCAATCACAGGTATGATTACATTTGCGTTTGTCCGAGTCACTTGCACGTGTCCAATTGAGCATCAGATTCACCAAAATTGGCACTTGTCTTATTGATATTGATTGATTCATGGGATTGTCAATTGATGCACTTGCTGATGGAGAATTTGGAGACATCACGGGGTCACATTATAGTACTTGGAGGGAGATTTTGATTTTGCTTGTGGTAGGAGAGCATCAGACACGTCTGTCCTCACCATGGAGTTTGGTTCATCTTCATCGGGGTTTTGCGCGCGCCCAGACTCATCGAGACTGGTCGATACGCATGGGGGGAGCGAGAGCGATGTGAGCGACGCCGTGCGTTACTACGAGATGAGGGGAAAACTTGTTGTTGTGGGGGGATGATTTTTCGAGGGTGAGAGAACATCGTGGGGGAGTATCGCGAATGGATACGGCAGATTACTTGGGTAACAACGACAACCGATGGTATCGCACGTGGGGAAAAATTGGAGAGTAGTCTCGTTGACATTCCCTGAAAAGATCTCACAATTTTCAGGATTTTTTATGGGAAAATGGAAGCTGGGGATGTGGATTGGGGTTTATGATGCTATAAATTCGTTGAGAGGAACGAACGGTAGGACGTGGTTATACAATTTTTTTTTCATGCGGGCTTCAAGAAGATTGACGATAACTGAAAATTCATGGCCCCTCCACTTTTTCATAATCACTGACATATCCAATGTACTATTCACCTTTTCAAGTGAGGGGTTGCGTGAAGTGTAGAGTCAAGCACTTGATCTTTGTCTTACAACATTGGGTCGCATTGACGCCCAGTGACTGGATCCATCTATTAATCCAGTTACACCAACGCTGGGTGACAAATTCGCAGTGGAACAAAGGATAGGGATTAAACTGGGGGAGCAAAGTGCATAGGGGGAGTGAGAGTTCAAGAGGGGAGAGGCTGAGATTGTCAACAAGCTACGGGCGAATGAGCCCAACGATGTGAGTACACCAACGAGATGAGAATGCTGAATCGAATGTAGGAAATTGGATTTCTCGGGGTACAGAATAAGAGAACTCTAACACATTCCGTTAATGAAGAAATTGACGTGAATGGTGCCCCCACCGAATCAGAACTATCGAAATATTGATGAAACTCACGATTATTTTTAGCGGATGCAGTCGGGCTGGCATTGCAGGAGGCGGATTGATTTTTCAGATAACGGGCATCGGGTCGGTGTTGTAAATACTGTGACATTTCGAAAATTCAATTGAAGTATTTGACGAGTCCTGTTGAAGTTTGTGTATCTGGGAAAATTTTTAAAAATCGAGTACTCTGGTGCGCGATAAGGAATGGCCGACCCTCGGCCGGGGGTCATCGGCCATTACTCATTTCCTATCGGGGAATCTCCGGATCGGAGAACTTGAGCAACTCAGGTACAATTTCACAAGAAGGGTAACTGGCAAACGCCGATTTACTTTCGATTTTATGTCAGTGATTCGGGTAACTCAATTTATTTGATTATTGAGACTTAATTTACAGTTTTCATTCGTTCTAATCATGAGTTGATGGAACAACCAATTGAATATGAGAGTTCGCGAGGACGAAATTTTGGATGACTGATCAAAATTTCTCTCTTTGGATTTTTTTGCATTTGACATTAATAATTCAGCCAAAATTCTGCTCTCTTATCAGTCATATTCTGCCATTTCCCGCCAGTTTCAATAATCACGTCGCAAATTCATTTATTTCAGGCAGAGGAATAATCGAGACGAAGTCCCCGCAGTTCGAACGATAGTATTTTGATGAGATATACCTAACACATTTCGTTAATGGAGAAATAAACGTGAATAGAATTCCATAACCATAAACAAGTCTCCAGTTTATGATGAGGGTGAAGTGTTTATGATGGGAAATGTCGATAATTAGGTTTTCATTTTCTGTGTGAGAGAGAGGGAGCGCTTGTTGGAATTTTGGATAATCCAGGTAATGATTTTTGGCATGTTTGTACGTTTTGTGTGAATGAATATTTTAGTTAAAGCCGTAGAGGACGAAAATTTAAACTAAAAATCTTCAAATTCTTAACACGCACTCATTTATGTTAAATTTCTGATGAGTTTGTGACTAAAAAATGAGCGTTTGTCAATGCCCGTACGTTTTTTCGTATGCATTTGCATAATATTTATAATAATTTCCGTCAATAAGTGAATTGTTATGTTATATTGTATATAATATATCCAAAAGGTATAATATATATACATAATATTTAAAAAAATTAAAGATAAAAGATAGGAACATTTTTCACCCTAAGATGAACACGACATTCCATAAACGATTTGATCTTTAATTTAATTAAAATTCATAACATTAAAAATTTTAATTAAGTCAGCGCCCACTTATCAAGAAATTTCCAACCGCGCAACTGAAGTTTAACCCGCTCCCACAATAAAAAAAAAATTACCCCGACACTTACGATTATCATAAGCGGATGTGTCATACGTTCTGTTGGTTCTGGGTGGTGGTCTGGGTGGTAACGCAGGAGGCTGATGAATTCTCGAGACAACAACAGCCATGTTATCGGCATTGTCATCACCCTCGGCACCCCTCTTATCCTGGCCGAACTGCTCACGCTCGTGATACAAATTATGATGATGATGCATCTGATGATTCTGCTGTTGCATCTGTTCCTGATTGTGCTGGCTTTGCTGCTGGGCATGATCAATGTGACACTGACACTTATTCTTACCAGGCGACCCAGTCATCTGTGAATTCATAATAAGATTAATTGTGGAATTAAGCATGGTCAATGTGATCCACTTGTCATGCTCGCCTGCCCCCTCAATTACTCACTTGGTAGGCTTCAAGGCCAATTAGAAGTGGGCTCTTAGTTTCTGCTGGATGAGCAATTTCCACGCGCTGAGGATGATCCAGAGCATAGGGTTGTATCACATGTGTATGCCGCAAATGATTGCGATGTCTGTCTGTCACGCAATGCTCAATAGTTCCGTGATTTCTAATGCTCGGGGAAGATGTCGACGATTCGCAGGATATCCCGGAGCTCATGCGATGATGATCATTGGTAATCGTTGAGATCTGCATTTGTCCATGATGACTCGACTGAACTTGTCCCTGATTGCCAGTGGTTGGACAAATCGTATCAATGTCCTCACCGCTTGAGAATCTGTCTCGCTGATGGGACATGGCAGAGGAAGAGCCATCATCCTCCTTGACCCCGGAATCACAGACGGGCGAGCACGACGGTGGCTGACCGATTTCATGATAACGATGGCAATGATTCGCTTGACGATGCCTACCCGATGGCGAGTGCTGATGTATCTGCGGAGTTATCGTCGATTGATAATGACTCTCCTTGCACTGATTCGCCAGCCTGTGACGGTGGGACGAGTGCTGGCGGTGTCTAGAGTGCCTCGGCGATGTAAAAACCTCAGCAGCATCTGAGGAGGATGTTGGACTTGCCGATCTCTCCTCAATCATGTGCTTTCGATATCTCTCCTCCATCGCGCACTGACGACGACTGCCCCTGTTACTCGGCTCGCTGCCCACCTCCGTTTCATTCATCAGATGCTGCAGGTAGGCCGAATCAGCAGGTAGCAAGTTTCGACAATGGGCATTGTTGGTGTGACTCTGTGAATACTGCGCCCGGTTTTTCGGCGAATCAGTTGAATCGACACGATTACCAGGTGGAATTGACTCCGGCAAATCGGTGAGGATCATTCGACCGGGACTGTAGGTAGACTCAACCGGAAACATTTGATTCTGATTTGGTCGCGATCGGCTGTGCCTCATCGAGCCGAATATCGGATCCAGCGGTGATTCCACGGGACTCCGGTGGCATTCCGTCTGCATCGCTGGATGATTCGATGACTTTCTATTGCGACACGGTGTACCCTCGTCGTCATTCTCAAGCGTATCCATCTGCTTCGAGCATCTCGGATTTCTTGGCTGAACGGTATCACCACTGCTGCAGCCCGGCGATGGCTCTCTCTGCGACATTTTCAGAGGGGCTACTAAGAAATTGATGAAAAATTATAAAACAGGTTCCACTGCTCAACGAGTTTTTTGTCCTTAAACGCCTAATTTGGGTAATTCATGGGATGTTAATCGACACAGTCCATCGTGTCTGCATCACATGATCTTCCTCAAGTGTTTCTGCCTCTTGGCCATTCTCGGAGGATTCAAGTGGTTCGGGGAAAAAAAATCGCCAGTTCAGGGGGGGAGAACTGCAGACGAAATATCGTTGGATCGTTAGACGATCCAGCGGGTTTCCCACGCGTGGATCACGACAGCTTCAGTCGCGCGCATGGGAATATGGACCACCGCTGCGACTGCGCAGGTTCAAAGGTTCGAGCCTATCTATATTTGAAACTCCACTTTATTCACATAACTCGCGAAAGACAAAGGTCGCACCGATGAGTTATCGGGTTTAACACATTTGCAACTGATTCTATTCACTTGTCCTCGGGATGAATAAATGATGAATGTATAGAAGAGAGGACCAACGACCCGAGCGGTCGCCTAACCGAGTGCGTCTGGCAAGCCGGATGAGGGGCTGAGAAAAACCGTAGCGAAGGGGGGGGGGGGGGGGGGGGGGGGGGGGGGGGGGGGGGGGGGGGGGGGGGGGATATAAAGAACATGAGAAATGAACGAGATGGAGAATCAAGTCGCCCCGGTGGAAGGGGGATGGATGGATGAAAGAGAGAACGACTGGAAAGAGAGGTGGGGCAACGTGAAACGAGCTTGGAATGTGCCTGGACTCTCTCACCCCCCCCCCCCCTCGCCCCCCTCTTGTTTCCCCGTCACTCGGGGGCCTTATGAAGGGACTCAAGAGGAGGGGACTGAGAGACTCGAGTAGAGGGGGAGGAGCAGCATGCGAACCCTTGGGTAAGGAGTTCAGGTAGAGACTTGGTCGTTTTTACATTCTTGTGTTCAATTCTCCCCCGTTTTTGCTGTTTGTTTGTGGGCCCAGAGATCGTTTCAGCGTATGTTGAGGGCCCAACTGGGACACATGCGGGTGTCGGGGTGTCTCGGAGGGTCAACGCCATCCCGCGGATTTTCACGGACGATAAGGCAGGCTGTGCAGGCGCACAATGCAGATTCCTGTTGCCAGTCTATGGTAAGTGCGGGTGGAGTGACTCAGCGAGGTGTGGGTGGTGATGGTGGCGGTCGTGGAGACGGGGGGTGGCACCGCCAGATGACGCTCAGCATTGCCGCCGGTCGATTGATCATGTTGAGGTAAATTAATTCAATCAAATTCTCCGGTTTCTCCGCCTGTTTCGGTGATTCGATAGGACCAGTCTAACGTAAATTGATTCAATGGGTGGGTATGAAATACATTCGCTCCAGGGGGGGTGATTTTCCTCGAGAGGTAAAATCAAAATACGGGGAAAGGAGAAAACATATTTTTACGATAGAACAAATAAACGGTTTTTCATACTTGAGGGGAGAGTCATGCGAGCGAAAATTCCCGGTCCAACGGTATAAATTCTCCTTCTCTTTCTTGCGCACTTGAATTTTCAGGTCTTTTTTTTTTCTATTCCTCTCTCTATCGTTCGGACCATTACCTCGAGCGGCGGTTACAACGGCGATTCGTCAAATCGGGATAAATGTAGTATCAATAACGCTGGGCAGCTGACGCCCCAATCCAACAGAGGGGGATTGGGAAAAAATAAATGCAACATGAGTCTGCGTATATATATATTGTTATAACAACTCGCTCGATTCCAATCAGCATGACCATGTTTTTTAATCGATATATAAATGATGAAGAGAGACGAAATAGTGAAGAACTGTTTTTAATCAAATAATTTCCATATCAATCCAGAATTAAAGTGTCAGCTTTCATTTTTCAAAATCCATGTACACGTCCATCTACACGTGAATTCGAAGTGAAGGAGAAAAAAATGGTATGGACCAAAAAAAAACATATGAGAATAAAACATATGGTCAATCGAATCAGCGAAAATAGCTGTAACGTCGGTGTCAGGCAGAATCTTTTGCTCGACTTGTTTCACAAACGATTTATCATCGACAGACGGTGGTAAACATATACATTTCGTCCATACTATATCACTGTAAAAAGAAAAAAATGAAAATGAAAATCCTGGGGAACTTCTCGCACATGACAGAATGCCCGAGCTCCTATATCAATTTTCCTCTACGGTATGAGATGTACGAATGGGAATCGAAGGGGAAACCGATCGACCGACGATATTAATTTGTCGTAGAGGGCCGGTCCCTCCATCTCCACCATACACCGGGATAAATTGTTCGGGCGTCTTTTTTACGTGTATATCTGGGGAGAATGAAGTAGAAATAACATACCACAACTCCACGTGTCGAAGGAGCCCTTTTGGCTCTCGGTAACCCCGAACTAAATAATAAATACGACAGGCTTCTCCGGGTATACCCCGTGGGTGCCATTACGCGGGGGCAAGGGCGCACTGGGACTCCCGTGGTACCATACTGTGGACCTCCCGCAGCCCCTGGACCTTCTTCATTTGGTGTTTCCCCCACCTCCTCCCCTTGTTGCCACAACCCCCGGGAAGAGTTCACCCCTGTTGGAGAGGAGAAAAAAAAAACTTGGATGTCTAATACACTTAGACAGCAGTGGTCGAGTGCTGGGTGCCACGCGATTTTGTTCTTGGGCATTCTGACGGATTCCTCAGTCGATCGAGACACCTTCATCCCCAAGTCGTTCTATTCTCTTCACTTTTCGCCTCACACTACGTCTTCATTTCTTTTTTACCTCACTTCCTCTGTCACCTTTATCCAACTTTTCAACGTGCGGATGGCCCTCCGGGCAGTGAAATACGAAAAAAGAAGTGGAAAAATGAAAAGAATTTACAGTCCTCTCTGTCGTTCTCTCAACTGTATGGGAATTCAGGAGTCCTCGAATGCTCGTTTAAGGGAGTAATGCTAACGACGAATTCGAAGAGTTTGACGGGAAGTCAGTGATAATGGAGCGTCATTGTGCTCTCGGGAGAAACTTTTTTGTCCCTTCTTTCTCTCCCGCTCTTTAGTATATCACCTCGTTTTTTTTTTTTTGCCTCCCTTTCTTTTGACTTTCATTCCAATTTTTTTTTCAATGCAGGGAGGGACCAGCGATTTCGACGTAGAGTAAATCCCTGCACAAAAGAATACTTTTCCACAATACAAAAAAAAAATTATTTGACAAAGACGGGAAAAGTGTGCGCGAAACTGCGGAGTTATTAATGAAGAATGGAACTGGAAAACAGGAAGCTCAACTTTGGGGTTGTATTTCATGGGGAAACGGAGAGGACCATTAGCTCGTTGTATAAATATGCGGGTCTAATTAATGATCAAACATACGTAACCATTTTATTGTTATTAAAAAATTTGAGAATGTGGAATGGTTGTTTTCCAGTTTCATCAATTGTTTTTTTCAAAACTGTTTTTTTCTGTAAATTGAAATTTTTAATTTTGACATTCTAAAATTTTTATTGTCAACTCTTCACTAAAAACGTAAACAATTAGTCCTAAAGTGCACAGAATTTCAATTGACCAAAAGATTCTTTTGCATTTCCCCTAAACAATTACTCACCAACGACTTCCAAAAAAACAATCAAAAAATCCAGTCATAAATTATCAACAGCGAAAAATATATTTCAGCTAATTCAATTGAATTTTTCGTAATGCAATGATACTAAAAAAAATCGGTAACAAATTTTCTTGATATTCCTAGTCTTCAACCACTGGAAGTCGATCTCAATCTTCCCCTGACATTCCACTCAATCTCCGTTTCATATTCGCTGCCTCAATTTCACCCGCCGATATCCACATGTACTAAATCCCCTAAAACAACACTCCCTCCCCCTCTGAAAAAAAAAATCCCACCGAACGAGCGCGAACGGCACTCACTCCCGAAGAATGTCTCTAAAAACCCGGAAGCAAACTGGCGTCTCGTATTCCCAATCCGCCAAACAAAACGCCTCGCCCGATAAAACAAAAGCGCGGATCTAATTAACGATCGATTTCCCACCGGTAGACCGCGAGATATTCATTAGCCCTGGGATACAGAAGCCGAGGAAAATCAGGCATACCACACCAAGTAATCGGGAGTTATTGAGGAAGCACATTGGCCGCAGGCCTTATTGATACCTCCACAACACCGCAACCTCTCATACCTCTCCATTTCCCTATTACCCCCTTTTCAATGGTCTCAGGGAGCACCTGTATACGTCACTGTTCCTACCGTAATGCCTTTAGCCCCTAATGACGTAAAAAAAAAGAATGGTGGGCCCAGATCACGTGAAAATGAGAGCAAGAAGTCAATGAAACTGGGGAATACAATAACCAGAGGGGGGTGGAAACGGGCGAGTACTCGGGTGAAAAAATTGTTCATAAAATCATTGAACTCTCATTTACTCTTTCCATTGATTATTGTCGACAAATTGGAAATTTTTCATGTCGCAATGGACACGGCTCTCATCGTAATTGGAAGATAAATACGAAATCAATCCCATTTCAATTATTTATTTATCGACTGTTAAAAAATCGAAGGATTTTTTTCTGTTGAAATTCCACATAAAATCATGGAAATTGTAAAATGATTGTCATTTAACGGCTTTTCAAAAATATTTCATCACATGATTTTCGACTTGTATAAAAATGCCGAGTGAGAATTTTATTGGATTTCTTTTGGAAATCGGTGGAATTCTCCGCATAGTTTGAACAAAGAAGGAATTCCAGGGATAATTCGAGAATAATTCGCGAGCGAGCGATATTGAGTTGTTTTGAACTGAATAAATCACCCGAATTTCCCTGGAAAAATATATTCCCCTGAACATTTCTAATTTCGAGTTTCATGAGATAATTAAATAAATTTTTAGTTTCCATTGCTTTTTAAACTGATTAGTACATTTTCAGTGAAGAAATTCCTTTGCAAAGCCAGTAAAACGATGAGTCAACCAACAATTCTATTAAAAATTAATTCGCCAGTATAGCAACTTGATGTTCTGAATATTGTGTATCGAATTCGAGACGCTCGAACACCTCAACTGATTTTTGAGTAGTCAAATCATTTGTTACATTAAAAAAAATACCGTCTCTGATGCACTCAGACGACTTGAGCCATATTTTTTTAACCTCCAAACGCGGAAAAAACCCCCACCGGCCAGTTTTTAATTCCACTACTTTCAAATTTCAGTGGTGTCCCCTCCCGGTAAAGCCTTTAGTCTCTAATGACGTGGAAAAAAAAAAGGAATGAATGGCCCAGATCTCGTGAAAATGAGAGCAAGAAGTCAATGAGACTGGGGAATACAACGGCGGGAGGGGGGAGTGGAAACGAGAGGGTAGTTGGGTGGGAAAAAGCTGAGTGGGATGCTAAGTATCAATAATTGAGCGGGCATAGAGGGTGGGTTGCGATGGCAGTATACTGGTATATAGCGGTTGGCTTGGCTGGCCATTTAGGGGTCGTAGCGGAGCACCAGCGCCAGGGGATGATGGCAGGCGGCGGGGGGAGCCGGAGGGAGGAGGAGGAGGCGAATTGCGCGGCTGTATTATGGGGCCAGGGCTCGCAGTGTGTGCAATGGATATATCGGAGGATGTATCGGTGGGCCAGCGTGCCGAGTTGCTCCTGCTATCGACATGTCGAGGATGCCTGCCTGCAATCCCACTTGTATGTGTTACACACTCGCTCCTGTACATTTAGCTCGCGCTCGCTCGCTTGCACCGGTGGATGACTCTGTTTGTCCCTTCAGTATCGCAATACCTCGGCATATCCCTCTCCGCTGGCCGTGTCCGTATGGCCGAGGTATAAAGCACAAACCGCGTGCCACCCCACTGTTACCCTGGATATGTCGATGGATGACAATAAGGCTAACTGGACCGGGTATCGTGCTTCTTGGTGGGGGGGGGGGGGGGGGGGGGGGGGGGGGGGGGGGGGGGGGGGGGGGGGGGGGGGGGGGGGGGGGGGGGGGGGGGGGGGGCAGGGCTAGCGGAGGAGGTACGAAGAAAACTGGAAAATCAGTAAGCCCTAGGTGGAATTAAACCATTGCGAGAATTGTTGCCTTTTGGGGGCTGGAGCCGGTACATTAATCGAGAGGAATTTAAAGAGGACACCGGTGAATCCATTTGAAGACTGATCCAAGCTAAATTTGTTAATTCCGAGCCGACTAGAGCTGGAGTTTATTCGAATCGATTTTTCGGATTCATTCAAACTCATTTTTCGAGTTAAATCCGCTGGAAATATTCGTAAATTGACAATTTCGGAGTGGGAAATGGGAGAGCGGATTTGGGGAGGTGGACACCGGTAAATTTTACCAAGTTTTCGGGTTCATCCAAATTGATTTTCCGAGTTGAATCAGGTGAAAAAATCGTGTTGAGTCCATACACAGAATACTAGAAATTTTGTTGAAAGTAATTGATGAGTACAAGAGCGTAAATTGACCATTTCGGATTGGAAAATTGTAAGGGGTCTTTTACGTTTCGCTAATGGTATTTCCGGCTTAGACTCAGCCTCAATTATCTGTAAATTCCCCGGTCGTGTGGCCCAGCAAATTGAGTATTCCTCGAATATTTACTAAATCAACTGAAAAATCGTCAATGAAAAAAATATCCATAAACTTCATGTAATTGGCTATTTTTATTAAAAAATCGAAGAGTAATTTTCTAACAATGGTTAAAACTGAAGTGAATGCTTTCACCATAATTTACCCTCTCAAATTGCGAACTTATTCATACATTTTAATTTATGATGTTATTTCCTTGTTTTTCCCAAACCATTTCATCACGCGAATCTACAAATGTATGCAAATTCCACATCGACAGATGCCCGTTAAAAAGTCAAAGAGCAAGTCTGAAGGGCGAATGGGCGGCGAGAGGGGGGGGGGTGGGGGGGGGAGGATGGTGTAGTGGAAAATATATATAACAGTGTTATATGAAAGAGGGGCTGAAAGCCTCCGTGCACCGGATGTGCAACTGTTTCGCGGCGATCGAGACGCGAGAAGCGTTTCCTCACTTCTCGTTTTCCTCCCCCTCACTCCTCTTTCACGTTTTAACCTCCATTAGTGACCCAGGGGCCTTCACCCTTCTCTTCTCTCTTACACCCCAGCACTTTACCTTTAAAGTATCATTTTCTTTCTCGTGCGTTTTCCCTCTCCCTTTCTCTTTTACGTTTTACAAGGGTGGAATAGGGTTTACGGCGTTACACACGAACTCTCCCCGACCTCCTCCCCCCGGACAACTTAATGTTATGTAAAAATACCAGGCGGCATCCACAAACCCTCCATCCCTCCCCAGTTCCTCCTTCCTCTTCCTCCGCCGAATGCTCAGATCCACCGTTACATTAATGTACAGCTCAGTAAAAGTACAAGAGATAAAGACGAAATGGATGAAAGAGTAAAAAAATGGAGAAATAGAGAAGAAAGAGGATAGAGGAAATGTGAAGCCAAAACAAAGGGCGCGGAAGGATAGCAGATAAACTTGGAATTATAAAAATTGATAATTCGTAAACTGGAAATATAAATTTTTTGATTCGAGATTTATCATTTCAAACCGAAAGTCGTGGATGTCTTACATTGACAATAGCAACCGGAAACATTTGGAGTATTATAAGCGCGGGGTTAACGCCAGATTCCCTTGGAATCGGAAAAATTAATAATTTATGCACTTGAAAATATATTAATTTTAATTGAAAATTTACAATTTCAAATTGAAATTTATGGAAGTCACAACATTTTTTTTTAATTCTTGACTTAAG
>JAPYZN010003774.1:0-17787 GCA_030522865.1 Psyttalia lounsburyi | reverse complement strand
TCCCTCACCACCAGATCCCCCCCAAGTTCCCTCTCCCAAATAAACAAATACCCCCAAATAATTCAATCATTCCTAAAATAAAAATCCCCACGATGACCAATAATTTCTTGCAATCCTACCGTATCCAAACGCGGAAGGACCGATTGAATCAAATGTGAGTTTCGCACGATTTTCCTGGCGCGTCTTAGTGCAGCCACGACCTCTTGAATGTTGGCCGCAATACACGTTACCCGATAGCTATGGTATCGCCGCGCGGTACTTCAGTTGTAGGTGGACGTCGTCCACTCATCGCAGGTCAACTCCAATACCCCGTACATAATCCACACACCGCCCCCCCCCCCTCCCCCCAGAAAAACTGAGCATTCCATTTACCATTGGGAGTTGAGTGGCTACGAAAGTTCATAGGCGTACGGTTAAACGTTAAACCAGGACGACTGTAGCACGCCTCGCGGCTGGACTCATCTCCAATGCCATTATCCGCGTTTTCTTACCGGTCTTCGCTTTGAAACTCCACGAGTCTGTATCAAAAAGAGAGATTGGCGGAGTACGCCGGCGAGGGCGGTGGGGCGCAGGGAGGGAGGGGGGAGGAGGGGGAGGGAGAGGAGGGGAAGAAGAGGGAACACATCAGCAAAACGAACACTCAACACGGGCTGAATTTAAAAGACAGCGACAACCGTACTTATGTACACTGTAACCTGTAACACATATATACGTAGGCCTTCGTGAGTCGCTATCCAGTGGTATCGCTAGGGTTCTACCGATATATAGGGCAACTCAAGTCTCACGGTTTCCGTGGGCTCTATTCATCTACATGCTAGTCGCCACCGCCGACGCGGACTCCAACGTGTGGACCTGCATCACAGCAGCCCCTTTCTACGAACTGTTCACAGATTTAGTTATTTATTTATTTTTTATTTAATTTTTTTTTTTTTTGGTCAATGGTTGATTGGTTGGGGGGAGGGAGGAGACTGAGGGTTCATCATGAGAATTATGGGATTAAGTGGGGATGATAAATGTAATTGTTGAGATTTTGCTGTTGAAATATCAGTAGTCGAATGAATTTCAATTTTAATTCTGTCAAGTTGAAATTAAATGCGCACAGTTTATACTTTTTTTAAAAATTCAATATTGGATTTTATCATTTGGGAATATATATGCATCGCAGACCCTCTTCTCTACGGACTGTTAGACATTTTTTTCATTCAATTTTTGATTATTCGTATTGAGAAAAAAATATTTCATTTTGATGATGAATAATTTTTTTGAGAACAATTTTAAGCGAATTTTGTTATAGGGATTTTGGTATTTGGTTGGCAAAAATAAGAATAAGTAAATAAATATGGTTGGCTGATTTTGGGGGGTTAAAGAGAGTAATGATAAAAATCATGGGATTAAATTGTGATAATAAATGTAATTATTAATAATTGAGATCTCAATAAAATGATAAATTTCAATTTCAATGATGTAAAATTCAAATGAATTGAATACACGTCAATTCAATATTGAACTTAATAATTTATGAAAGAAATATTGAACGCCTGATGAAACAACTCGACAGTCTTCAATAATCAATTCCTCCAAATGCCTTGAAAAACGATAAATTACCCACTCGCAGTGAATTATCGAGGATTTTTCATTGAACAGAGACGACAGTATTTCGCGGAAAAATCGGCGGTAGCCGTTCGTTACAGGAGATCGCTAAAGAGGACTCTCGCACTGTCACTGTATTATCCTCCACTCGTACAGACAACCGAGCCTGTCTCTGTGTGATGGCGATTCTCCACTAAATCGTGACAGCAACGAAGCGGTATTCAGATTGCGCTCTTAGCGGTTTTTCATTGAACCCTCTGCCTCCTTCTCTCTTTATCCAGTTGTTATTTTCCCCCCGCCGCCCCTTTGGTTATCCCAGTCGGGATTCCTATGGTCAAATTAACAAGTCGAGGCGAGGAAAAAAAAAAATTGCAAAAATGCGAGAAAGAATGTTTGGAGTGTACGTCTCAGTGTGTCAGATCTCGGTTGCAAAATTCTTCTATTAGAGCGCAAGGCGAGGAAAAGATATATCGAGAGAGTCCCTGCATCCCGCCGCGATTGAGCGACAAGATCGGTATCGAAATACGGATGTATAATGCGTCACGAGGGCTTGAGTTGTTACGAATAAGCCAGTAACAACATAACAAAATTTCTGCATTTTCTGTAATAATTTTCATTTACATTTCATTCAATCCTCCCCGACCCGGCGATTCTACGGTTCTCAGCGATTTTTAGCAATAAAAATGGCGACCATCCGTAATATATTTCCCTTGTCAATGTGTCAATGGCACTCAGGGCAATATATTTATAAAAATATAAAATTTATTAACACAAAAAACATTTCCTCTCCCCCGCCGGCCAATAATCAACCCCAGCTCCAACATTTTCTCGATTTTCGATTGTATCGATTTTATTACGACCCACGGTCTCTACTCCACTCGAGCTCTGTTCGACATTTCAGTGCCTCATCTGCCTCGTGAAAGATCCGGGTGATCTATTGCCCAGTGATCGATCACGGTTACGTATGCCTATTATCTGTACACAAGGCGTATTAGAATCTACATGGATGAAAAAAAGTTACCACTGCAGAGCGAAATAAATTGTACAGGGTTAGAAAATTAGTCCTGAAATTTCAAAGAGAAAGAATTTTTTTCTCGAAGTATTTTAATGATAAAAAATTAGTTTAATTATGGGATATCGTTAATAACAATTTTCGCCCGACATTCCAAAGTGTAAACTTGATTTTTTCAGACCACCAGGTCTTAATTCTGTATCGCAATTATCAAATTGAAATTGGTTTCGCTGTAGCTACCGAGATTGAAATTAATCGCATTCATGAGGGGAGTTCTCATCCCGACAATTCGATTATTATTTCAGTTTCACGAAAAACAAATAATGATAACAATCATAACCTGCCACAATCCGTTATGGATGTAGATATTGAGAGGAACTTCACGTCAATCTAAAATAATCAAACAGAATAAATTAACGAATTGTATAAAATTAATATATTTATCTAATTCCACCGAAAATTGTTATTTTTTTTAAAGGAAATCGCTTTAAAGGTCTCGAGTTGAATAGCAGAGACGTTTCAATTGAAGAGTCTCTGCAAAATAATTTTTATTCCCTAATAATATACAATAAACCGGCCATAAAATTTTCTAAAAATTGTCGTTTACGAAACTAATCTAATCCGACCTCAATATTTTCTGGCTAAAAAAATATAAAATTGAGGGAGAGGAGGGCAAAACGAACTGCCATTAACCGTCAATATCTCCTGATTAAATAATGAGACTTGACTGTTTGAGGTCTCATCTCAAAGCCCGCAAAAATACCTTCAAAACGAGCGAGACCTCTTGAAATTCGGATTTTTCATTGTCTAATTATTGACATCTAGTGACAGTCCGCGCTCGCTCCGCCTCACCCCCAAAATCTAAAAAATCTAAATTTTCATTAAAAAATCAATATTTACTGTCGAAAAAAAAATTGTCCAATCAATATCTCCGACTGATAATCGACAACCGCCAGCGAAATGCCGCGAAAATTCAGCTCCTTCCGTTTTCCACGATTTTTTCCTCCAATTATTAATCAGCTGACCAAACTGGGATTTAATTAGGCGTCGAGAGGTTCGGACATACCTTCCACCGAACTCACCGCGAACACTCAAGGAAAGAGCGAGTGTGGGGTATCGCGATAGAGAGACGTCTGTGGAGTAAAAGGGCGGGGGAAGGGGGAGAGGGAAGGATCGCTCAGAGGAGTGCAGTCTCGCGCGCCGCTGCCCGATCTAGCAAAGTGAAAGTTAGATGTGTGGGCACGGGATGCGCACGAATTCATTTTTTCGGCCTCACTGGGGGGATTTTTTTTCCCCCTCGTCAGTTCCCATGTACCTCTAGCTTCCTAGCCTATATGGCCGACGCGCGATCACGGACCCCCCCCCCCCCCCCCCCCCCCCCCCCCCCCCCCCCCCCCCCCCCCCCCCCCCCCCCCCCCCCCCGCCCCCCCCCCCCGCCGCCCCCCCCCCCCCCTTCCGCTACATCTCTAGCCGCAACTCTCTGTGCACGCTTCGTGTGTATACCGTTCACCAGTTTGGCGCATCCATTCACATATAGCACACATAAAAGCAACCGCTCAGAGGTGCACTGAGCGCCCAGAGTCCCCTCCGTGTATACTCCCGTGGCCTGGCTCCGTGACTTATCGACTTTGTGCCTCTGACGTGTCGTGTACACGGCACCGCGGCTAAGTCGGCTTGATTCGGCCGTGATATGGAATCGGAGCCAGCCATGACGTTCTATATACCGGTGGAGGGAATCGGATAGATCGCCGACAAAACTTTATGGATCTCAGCAAATTCCATTTCACATTGGGTGAAAAGCCTGCTCACTCGGAATTGACTTTCCTATGTGAATATTTTCACCTATTTTTCAGGTGTAACGAGTCACTGGGGAGTATTTTAATTGAGCGGGAAAATTTGGACGGCTATTTTTTTTCACCCCGAGAAATAGAACGAGTTCAGATGATTCTCAGGAATTATTTTCGGAAGTTTTTTTTCTTTTCAGGGAATTTTCTTGACAGGAGGTTTTAATGATTGAGGGACGTACTCGAGGCGATTTTATAATTAGTGTAATTGTTATTGATATTTAAATCCACGGGGGGAATTCATTTCAGAAATTTATTAACTGGACATTTTTTTTTTTGAGTTTGTGGGGCTTTTTTTTTATTGATAAGGATTCAAAGTTTTTTTTTAATCATACGGGACGGAATTCGTTCTGCGATTTCTTAGAAAAATTAAATGAGTTGGTATTGTTGATTAGTTAATTAGGGTGACTAATCGTTATTTAAATCCACAAGAATAATTAATTTTAGAAATTCGTTTACTGAATTTTTTTTTGGCCGATATTTTATCCGGGGGAATTTTGACACGTCATGAAGTGTGTGTGTGTTTTTTATACATAAAAATCCCAAGATATCCTTGAATAATCCTCGCTTGAATTGATTAACTGCGGACTGACAATTAACTCTTCAGATATTTTCGAACAATGAAGAAAAAAAGAGGGACATTCGTCTTAGGATGACTGGGGCTGACGAAAGCGGCGTCCCAGCGATGTTGCGGGGCGCCTCTGGATGGGATATCAATCACCGATGGCTGGAGACAATGGGGCAACGACAGGCCAACAAATCTCCCCTGTGTTATCAGGCTGGTGATGAGGAGCAATTGTTGATGATGGTCAGTTGATATTTTACCGGCGTTATCAGCGATTTTTTGTTACGCAACGCTCGTAAGAAAAAAAATAACAATTTTATCATCTAAAAACAATTCTCCCCCCCCCCCCCCCCCAAAAATTATCCAACGGGTGAAATCATTTAGTGCCATAAATCCGTCCCAATTAATTTGTAAAAATTAAAAAAAATAACCGGCCATTTTTATCTAATAAATATTAATAAAAATCATCCTATGTCTTCCAAAATCTCACACTAAATTCCCGGTATTACTTTATGACCATTCTAGATAATAGTTGTATCTTTTTTTTTCTATCATATCACACTTTTATACCTCAATTGTGTCAAACAAACCACTCGGCAATTTATATATTTTTTTTTATCACTGTACAAAGTTTCCGAAAAAACATTTGAAGAAACGGACGCAGAGTAGATGAAACGCTACACTGTCCACTGTGTAGGCCCCACCTGTGTGCCCTTATCTGGACAAACAAGGCGTATCCGTTGACGCTCGTGGAACGTCCGGGTGATTCGTCATATTTATATATACAGATATGTCCCTAGAGATTTCTTCATTCGCCGGTACAAGCTCTATGAAATGGTGTTCATTGTATCAATGGATATGGGCAGAGCGGACATTAAAAAAAACTATCGAGACCACTGAGTTGTTAATTTAATCGCAAAAGTAAATTCAACAAATGCAGATATAATGAAATATAATTGACAATTGACAAACGTAAATTTGTCTCTCCAGGAATTTCGAGGTAAGTGGAAAGTGCCCCAAGTGGGCCCTTTCTACTTCTCAGTTGATCGAGCTCATCGTGTCGCGTTTGATTTACCATTTTTTTTTTCCCCCTCCCGTCAACTGTTGGAGCCAATAAAATATGTAATTGTTGTTCGGGGCATCTTTAAGCTACTCTCAGACGAATTACGGATGGTTTCACGCCTATAATATGCCTGCTCACGTAGGCAATGCCCACCAGTGGTGAACTAGGCGATCATTTCAATGCCCAGCTAGGGCGAGACTGCGACAATAAGAGGACGGGCTCCTTAAGTCCGGACAGTCGTGGCACGAATAATGCCTTTTAGGATTAGGGCACTCGTCAACTCATGGACCACCCAACAAAAAATATCAAAATCACTCGCCATCGCAGATCACGTTTCGGGATATTATTTTTTTACCCGCCACTGTCCAATTTTTTTTCATCTATTTACCTGGAAAATGGGGGGGGGGCGTTAAAGGGCCAGTGATTTGGGACTACCCTCATTTATATCCTGTTCAATTTGTTAATTTTTTTTCAATTTGCAGTTGCCAATTTTACTTCGATATTTTGTTTATCAATAAATATAGAATTGAGGGAGAGGAGGGAAAAACGGGCGCGTCATTAATAATTTATATCTCCGGATTGATTAATGGGACTTGGATGAGTGAGGTCTCATTTTGAAGCCTGAAAAGATACCTTCAAAATGAGCGAGACCTCGTGAAATTCTGATTTTTTATTGTTTAGTTATTGATAATTGAAGAGCAACGAAAAATATCAAAATCACTCGCCATCGCAGATCGCGTTTCGGGAGATTATTTTTTAACGCGCGAGAGCCTAGTTTTTTCTCCTATTGACGTGAACAATCGGGCGTTAATGGGCCAGTATTTCGGGACTACTCTCATTTATATCCTTTTCAATTTGTTAATTTTTTTTCAATTTGCAGTTGCCAATTTTACTTCGAAATTTTGTTTATCAATAAATATAGAATTGAGGGATAGGCGGGTCAAACGGGCTCGTCATTAATAATTTATATCTCCGGATTCATTAATGGGACTTGGATGATTGAGGTCTCATTTTGAAGCCTGAAAAGATACCTTCAAAACGAGCGCAACCTCGAGAAATTCTGATTTTTCATTCCCTAGTTATTGACAACTGAAGACAGTCCAAACTCTCCCCGACTTAAAAAATCTTCAGAATGAAATTTTGCTCGAAAAATCATTTTTTTAATAGCAAAAAAATTGAAGCAATTGTATCTATTGATGATAATTGACACCTGGATAAGTGATGGCATAGAGAGCGAAATGGGGAGAATATTCTGCTAGCTCCATTTCCCATGGATCCAACTAACTGTTCAATATGTGTATACGGGGCTGTATTTCCACGTGTGGTGCTACTGCCGGTGTATTTGACGACCAAGATCTCCTTTCAATCGTGAACCAATGGAGAAAAATCACCCATTGGAAGGATGAAGGGAGACGCCACGAGATTTCGAAAAAAAAAAAAACACCGAGAGATGGGAGAGTGCAAAAAAAAATGGAAGAACAGTACAGGCGAGTGAACGCGAGTGAGAGGGAGCATTGGGTCCCCGGGTCCCAAAAAACTCGGTAAAAAATACTCCACACACAGGACTAACGGATTCTGGGGTAGTTGAAGGCTGCCGAGGGGTGGCTATGCCCAACCGAACGTCCTCCATGTGTGAGGTACCGGCGGAGAAGGGGAAAAAAATCGCCTCGAGGGCCCGACACACAAAAACTTGAGAGAAAATAAGAAAAAAAAAAATACGTATCGAGGAAAAAATTGTGAATTTTTTTTTGTCAGTCTCAAATGCACGGCTCCTTGACGAGAGCGGCCTCTCATCTGCGAACGGCCTCCGGCCTTATCTTTACGATATTTGCGAGCATTATCTCCACGTAGACCGGGGGATTTCATTCGTACGTCCAGAATGGCGCGGTCTGTTACTCGGGGACTCATTTTTTTTTTTTTTCGCCTCTTGTTTTCATCGAGATGAGGAATTAATTCCATTGTAAAGAACGGGGAGCCCACACATGCGCACTCGTGATTATATTGAGGGTAACCCACATGAGAATATGTGTCTGTAATTTTTTATAAATTGAGAAGAATGAGGAAATTGGGCGCAAAAAGAAAATTAAAAAATTCTGGGAAACGCTTGATTTTTATAACTTTCGTGAAATTAATTTTTTTTGCGGAATTTAATTCAATTAAATTTCATCGGAGAATTCCATTATTAACGGGGGCTTTCGAAAAATTTGATTTTTCAAATTATTATTACACTTTCAGTAAATTGAAAATTCAAGAAAATTGCTACCCATATTTGGAGAATTCGGAGAAACCCCAGAATTTGTCCGATTTTTCAGTAACAAAATCCGTAGAAATTTTCTGAAAATGAATGACTCTCACTAACTACAAAATTATTCTCAAAATTTTCCCTACCTCTAAACCAAATAAATAATAATTGAAGCCTTACACTCTCAAATTATCATTTACGGAAGTTTCAATTAAAATTTTTAAACCTCTTCAACTCGTTAAAGAAAAACCAAAAAAAATCCTAACATTTGAACATTCGCCAGTGCAAAAAACTAAAAACAACCAACAAAAAGTCTAACAACGCCAGAAAAATCCCATAACAATAATAATTCCAATTTTTCCCGAAAGAGTGAAGGAAAAAATCTCGTGACACCCGCAGATATGAAACAATCGCGTCTAAAGAATATAATTCGTGGACGTGCTTTCGACAATAAGCGGGTCCACTCTAAAACAATGGCACGAGCAATATCTTCCTCCCCCCCCCCCCCCCCCCCCCCCCCCCCCCCAACAATGAGGGCTGTCCAGTGCAGGCCGATGACAAAGCCCGATTAACTCCAAAGAAATCCCCATTACCCACATTCCCCCTCCCACCCCCTCGCATTCAATTAAATATGAAAATGCCTGTTGTACACGAGATAGCGACTGGAAATAAATCAAATTGAAGAAGAGTCGAAAGCCGTCGGTAACGAGGCAAAAGTACGTCACAGAAGGCAGGGCATCGCAAGTGTGTTTCTCACCGGGTTCTATCGTCTAACTTGTACACCAGCAGTCCAGAGAGGGATCACACCAACTTTCTCTGTATAACGTCGTACATATTTTTCCGCGGAGTGAGCCTGGTGCGCCTCGTATTCGTATAGGTCGTGCCACGGGGTCAGGAATGCCCTTAATAAAGTATTCGAGCGGAGGACGATGCAGCTGAGCGTATGCATTGAGCCTCATTAGGACAAATAAACTAAAATTTTATTTATTAAAAAGAAAAAGTGATCTCAATATCGCTCAGTGAATCCATAAATTGTCTACAACAAAACACTCATTGCAAAGGTTTTAAAACCTAGATAAATATTGAATAGAAATTACCAGGAGAAAGTAATTCGGGAGGGAAATAAAATTCTAGAAAAAGGTCAATTTTCCCCGGAACGCTCCGCAAAAATTCCTACGGATCCAAGAATTTTTGTACTCTAGGGTATAATGATTGTTAAAATTTTTGCGTTAGATTTGATGAATAAATAAAAAATTACGCGACTATTTGGGATTTTTTTTTCCATTTGAAAATTGTGTGGAGAGCAATTCACACCAGCAGATTACGTGAATTGTTCCATAATTTTTATTAACAATTTCTCGCCGTGAACGTGAAATTATAAATGGCTGAAAAATTGACACGCGTCACATTTAAATGCCCATCAGGCCAAGAATAATCGAGTCTCGTGTAGGGAGTGAGTAATTACAAAAAGTCATTTATAAGAATTTGCAGTGGAGAAATGAGAATTCGAGTGACTTTAGACCAACTCGGTGAGCGTATGGTTTGAAACGGAGGAGGATGTGAGGGCGTGAGAGCCCACGAGTGTGGGAGAGTACAAGGCGCATTGTAGCAACTCAAAGAACGCTAGACTCCACTGTACACTATATAATATAACACGGGGATAGTGTAGTTTTCACTCTGTTTCAGTGCAGTAGTATGAGCAAGTCTCATTTCTCGTGTGAACTGACCACATGGGTCACGTACCTATTATCATTTACCTGAGTGAGGAAGGCCTCAAACCGCGCGGCGAAGAATGAAATCTAGATCGCCGGAAGTTACCGCGTAATTAACGCCGAGGTGGCGCACGATGTCGAAGAAAAACCGCCGGAGGCCTGTAGAGTCGGGGGGGAATTTTTAAATGAGACTAGGGAGAATTAAATTTTTCCTCTTTATCTATTTATTTTGGTAGTCATCGATGAGTGAAGCGCCTCTGCCCATTGAATTATTAAATCATTCCCTCCTTTCGAGAGTTCTACAGTCGGCGGGAAAATCTTTTCACGTCTTCAAATAAAATTCACCGAAATTAAGACAATTTATTTTATTCAAACGCTCGTTCTTAATTTACCGGAGTTCTTAATTTATTTGGAAATGGGAGACATTCAAAAATTGTCTCCTACTCATTCCAATGTAATTTATTTTTAAAAAATCAGTGACACGATTTTTTTTCACTATTTCCATTTCTGCTGCATTAAAACTACTGCCGAAGTGATTAAAATTACGCG
This sequence comes from Psyttalia lounsburyi, assembly GCA_030522865.1. NCBI lineage: Eukaryota > Metazoa > Arthropoda > Insecta > Hymenoptera > Braconidae > Psyttalia > Psyttalia lounsburyi. The sequence goes on along the minus strand of JAPYZN010003774.1, from coordinate 7,210 downwards.
TGAAATAATTAACGAATTATTTTGAATAATAAAAAAAAAATCCGAAGTTTGAAACAAATGATTTCTAGTTAAAATTACGCAGTACGTAATGAAGTCCGGGGATAAATTCAGGGTTATCAATTTTCCCAGGAAGATCAGCTAAATCGTAATCCTCTCGCTGGATTAATTAAATAAATTTATTTTGTCTGACCGATGCGAGGGAAAAAAAAATTACGAAACGTGTGAAACTCAATGGACACACATTTCATTGAATACCAATGACAATGCATCAAAACATCAAACGCGCTGTGGATGGATAAGGGAGACTGGACCAAAAAAGGGTTGCATATTCGGGTGTTGACGGCTACCAGGGACAGCAGATGTTGTTTTGTTGCGCAAGTCTCGTACCCCCGTCCGCCTACGCATATGCAGGGCATTGAGAAAAAGGGTTCTTGTGTTTTTCACCCGCAGGGCGCACACGGAGGTTCCATTCTATTGCATTATGCCTCGATGTAACATCACCTTTTGTCACCCCCTCCCTCCACCTCCGCCCACCCCCTTTGCGTAACAATTGTGATGATGCAGGGAAAAGTACACCGAAAATATTTCATTCGTTTCGTATGAAAATCCTCTCGTCCGTGCGTTAGAAATTTTCACGAATACGCATCCAAAATTCTAGTAAATTCACACGGAAGGGGATAAATAAATAAATATTTAAGAAAAATTACGGAATAGAGTGCGCGTAATCTGCGGGTGTAAATTATTTTCAGTCGATTTGGGTAGGAATTTCTGAAAAAATAGGAAAAAGGGCTAGTCATTTTTCGGGAGGGGCGAAGATTTAACAGAATTTTTAAGAATTATTATAATTTATTCGAGAATTTATTATAAAAATTCGTGGATGTTTAAAAATTTTGACGAAATAAATTGTAGGGTTTACTGGACAATTGACACATTTTTATAGAATTTTCCCTTTTGCTGGTAATTTTTATTGAATATTTCTCTACGGGTATAGAATCATGGAATAGAATAAATTTTGCCAAAATAAAAACAATGAAATTTCATAATTAATTCATGAGAAAAATCATTTCAATGTGCAATGATCTTCCCTCCGCCTCGCGAGTGTGAAATAATAACTGACAATGAAAAAATGAATAACCCATTGGGGAGAGGGTTGATTTTTAATTCGCCATTCACTTATCGGCAGTCAATTTGGTACGGGCCTCGAATTATATTACAAACGAGGAGAAATTATATAGACATTTCATTACAATACGAGAAATGCATGAGCAAGCTGGAAATGATTATATGGAGGCATAAGGGAGGAGGTTTGATGAAAAAAAAAAAAAAGGAAAAAAGTCGTTGGCACGACGAGTCACCGCGACGGGAGAGACAAAGAGAGCCCTATCATGGCTATATCTTACCGCACAAGGGTTCTGCGTTCTTTTTTTTAAATGGGGGTTTGGCCGGTGCCACGATGCACCGGGGGTTAAGGTGAAAGGGAGATAAAAATATTCTGGGGGCTCGTTGGCCGTCCGTTTTTCCGTTTTTTATTTCCACTCGCACCCCTATTTAGCATAGTCTTGGACAAAAACGGGCCTTCACCCCTTGACGGGTGAAAAAAAAAACCAGTTGGAGAGAATGAGTGACGCAATTTTTTTTCCCCTCTCCCCCTCTCTCTCGCTCTCTCTCTTTTTTTAATTACATGGAGATTTTGTAGCGGAGGAGTCAATTAATGGCGAGTGGAAAAAATTCATCAAATATCGGCAGTGGAGGTGGATAAAAATAATGCGATAGTTTGCCCCGGGGTTGTTTCACTCCTTTGATCATTGAAAAGGTACATATTTTTACTGGTAATTAATTATCGCCTCGCGGGTAAATGCGATGTCCACGCGTTCGCACGTAATTAATCCTCTCGGATGTGTCCGTGCAATTCACGCGAGCAGTAAGTGTTAGTAAAATTGAGAGAGAGAGAGAGAGAGAGTTCTATCGATGCCCGGGAATTATTACAATCGGAACTGACAGACAATTAATCCTAAAATCTTGAAAAAAAAATAAATAAAATTCCGAGGTTGTTAAAAATCATTCAAGGAAATATAATTATTTAACCTTGTCCGATTTAGCGGCCTCAGGAGGGCAGAAAATGAACTTTTGTGAGAGTATAACTAACTTTAAACACGTGAAGCTTGAAAATTTTGGTTTATAAATTCAAGAAACTTTTGTTTATCTGTTAATTAGAATTTTTTTGTAATGAGTAAAGCGAAAATTCGGGTGCCTTTTGAGCCCTCCGAGATGCCGAAAATTTCTACAATTGGGCGGTGGAACGGGCCGTCACGAGTGACCCTCGAAAACAACGAAAAGTGTGGATCATTCACGCTTTTTTGTTCCCGGATACACACGGGGGAATCTCCCTTCTTTGGGAAGGCTCATTCAGCGGATTGTGTGCAATCGCTCGGATTCATTATTCCACCGCGTTTGCATATGGTCAACGCATATGGCCGAAATGCTAGTCATAAAAAAAAAGTGGAGGGTGGACGCGTAAACGATCAGACATGCAAAGCGTAACGAGTGGGAATGGTAACTGAGAGATTCTCTTTATGTGGGTCAAATATGTTATGACAATGTGGAGATTTTTTTTTCCACCGGTTCTGATTTATTTATTATTTTTGGATAACCGGAAGGGAATGACAACACCCGATGAGGTAATTAAATTCGTAACGAGATAAATTTTTTGACAATTGTTTGATAAATTGGTGAGATAAATTGTTTAATAATTGTTTGATAAATTGTTGAGATAAATTGTTTGACAATTGTTTGACCGAAAATTATTATTCATTTATCCCTCATTCGAATGATAAAAATAAAAACTCAATGTGAGCATCTCTTTCGTAGGGCGTGATTCTTATAAATATAATAGTAATTTTCGTAACCGTAAATCGCCCCTCAACAATCCTCCGTTGCTGGTATTATTCTTTTAAATAAAAAAAAAAAACTGGCCTAAAAAGGGCACGCCAGGTGGAATGAGTGGTATAAGTGCACAAATACCTAAAAAACACGTAAAAAATGGGAGCTCATGGGCGGGGGAAAAAATGCCGGTAGTGAAATGCGCCACAAAAAAAAAATGTGTATAAATTGTACGCAAAAAAGGTGGAGATGAGGAGTACCCCTTAATTTAGTTAATTTAGATTTTATCCGTTAGCACGGGGAGAGAGTGTAGGAAAAAATATTCTCTGGATTGCAGCGAGAGTTTCTCACTCGTCGAATTATTATATACTTATTTAAGTTTTTAAACGGGACACTTTTTTTTGTTGCTCCACTGTTTTTCTTCGCATTTTTTGCCAACCAAATGCAGTCACCCCTCACTGCTCATCCCCACCCAACCCCTCTTACTTTCCCGCAAGGATCCTCGAGACAGTTTTATTCTCATTCGTAACTCTTTTTTTTTTTCACCTGCTTTATTGTAATCAGTGTGAAATCATAACCGATCGTTGGTACCCGCGGTTGAGATACGTCACGGATTTGTTTTTCGTGTGTGTTAGAAAAAAATATTAAAACAAGGAGAAAAAATTCAACCCCTGTTCGTTAAAAGGGTTTTTACGGGCTAGAAAAAATTTACGGTTTTAAAATCACGCGAGAAATTATTGTACTCCCGGTGTACGCAGAAAAAAATATTACATACGCATTATTTTATTTTACAGTCGCGCGGGGAGATGAGGAGTTTTAATTTTCCGAGATAAATAATTCAATTGCACTCACTTACAATTTTTTTTTGGGATCTACTGATAAATTTTTTCATTTTAATTTTTCATTTTTTCATTTTTTCTTTTATTCTCTTCTCACACCCAAAAATAAAATGATTTATAATTTCCTGGGATGTTACTGATAATGATAATGGCAATTATTGTATTATTAAATAGAAATTTTCTGAAAACTCGCTGAGATGTTGGCAAGAGTAATTGTTTTTCGCCGGGTAATTGTAATATTTTTGATATTAGAAATTAAATCAATTGTGAATAGCCACAAAATTGAAAAGTCCGATGACTTTTCGGGGACTCGGACTACAGACAAAAGTGAGAATGAAAGAAAGTAGACATGTGCAATTTGACCTGTTGACCTCAGGCCGGGCCTGAGGGCGATTTTTACGAAATATATTTTGGGGTGAAAATAATACAATTTACGGATAATAGGGGGGAAGCGTGGCAGTACAGTACGGAGAAGTATGCGCGTGCATGTTATTCAAATCAGGGGATGCACGTAATTTCATAGAGCGCGGAGATGAGCAGGCGAAAAAATTGGAGTGAGGGATCAGAAGGCGAAAGAGAGAAAGTTGAATGAAGTTTATGGAAGGGGGGGGGGGGCACGGGGTCCCCCTCTGGACATTCGCCAGTGGGACTGGCCAGTGTCACTGTCGATCAATATATTTACTTCTGCTTATGAATATAATAGGGGACCGCAAAACCCCGGCCAGTAATGAATTTTTTTACCGATTTTTTTTTTGAAGTTTCTTGTCCAATTTGACCTAAAGTGTCGAGATAAAAAATAGAGGGAGAAAAAACACGTAATTCGCTTCTCAATTTTTCTCATGATTTCGGAGGTGACGGAGAATGAATCAGCTGTGCAGCAAAACATTTGTCATTATTTTAAATGACCGTGTGAATTTGTTGAATTTTTTCTCCATTGTAGATTAAAAAATCTAGTGGCTGGAATTCAATTATTTCCTAAGCACTTTTAAGACGTTTGTTTTTTGAAATTTAAGGGGTTCTTAATATTTTTAATTAAGATGCTAATTCAATTTTACTCTCTTTCAATAGGTCATTAGTTTTCTTTTTTTTCTTGCAATTAATGTTTTATTTTTTAAGCTCTTTTAATTGTCCACGTGGAGAGAAGAATTTGGTGGAAATTATTCAACCGGTCAGCAAAATTTGGTTATCGATCACGAAAAATTGTCTAGATAACCACGTGGGCCGGTGATTTTTATTAAAACAATTCTCTCGGTGCATTTATTCTCGTTCTCATCGCCCACTGAAACCCCCAGTAAATTAATATTGCAGTGCATAATGTCAGTCGAGTTATATCGAAAATGGATCCGTCATCAAAAAAAATCCTATAATTCTGTCTTGACGAGGTGAACGTCTCGTCTTTGGCGAAAAGTTTAATTATAAGACACTTGAAATTTTAGTAATGACGAAATTAGCCGTTAGGACTGAATTCTGGGTCCAATATTTTAAATAAAGAGCTCCGAGGGCACTCAGTTTTTTCGGTGTCGTGTTAATCATCAAATTTAGACGAAGAAAAAGATCTTAGACGACATCCATTTGTCGCATTGGAATTAAAATAGCTCGTCACAGCCGTCGCAGGGGTTGGATGCTGCCCCATAACATAATTACAGCTGTACCTATTTTGGTAGCGACACCCCTTCAGATGTAAGCGTCTCATCAGCTCCAAATAGTTTTTCCTCATTTTCAAATTTCGACAAATATTTTCCCATGCTCCAACGTACTCGGGCATTATTCTCTCTCCTTATGTACCTAATTTATAAATTGAGACTGTACTATCGGCGATTGGTGTGGCTCATGAGAAATTATTTATCACTTACATCTGCCAATCACAAATTGATTACTCGTGCAAAATAGATTCCCAAAAGAAATAAATATAACATCAAATCCTTCCCAAACAACACTTAAAGTTTAATAAATTACTTGTAAATTCAGTTATCCCACGAAATGGCTAATTAATTAATTTCTTCGCGAACCAAACGGAGTAGTCAACCGGCGCCTCAAATCTAAATCGTTCGTCTCTTTAAAATGAAAAATATGAAAAGAGGAAATAAAAAATTAACAACTGTTGTTATCTCTGGGTAGTTTCAATAAAATCTAAATAATTGCGATAATTCAGAAAATACAAAATATAAAAATTCGAAAAGTGTCTGGTAAAGAACTCAGTAACTGTTGAGTTAATTTCGGAGAAATTATTATCGAATTTCCATCATTTGTTAATGAGATATAGTCGAATTAGTAAAAAATAAATTTTTAACGTTTAATTGTCGCCCCGAAACCGCGCACTGGATACCATCCAAAAAATTAAAATCATTACTTCGAGAGAAATCGTTGCAGTTAAATTGATATTTTGTTACAAAAGAAATGATAATTCGGTCAATCGAATTTTTATTATATACAAACTGATGAGAAAAGGGGAGCCTCTACTTTGAGTACGAAAAATATGAGAGTGTGGTAATAGGGGGAGGCGTACTCTCCCCACATTCGCATAGAGTTAAATAGCTGATGAGAGGACGGAGCCATGTGGAATGGATCTCCTTGGAAGGAGATCACGCTTACTTCCCCGCAAACTCAACGACCAAGGGACTCCAAGAGCAATGGGACTCTGATTATTATTACAAAAAAATACTGTTTCTCAAATATCCAAGTAAATTGTGTCGATAGTAGAAGTGATGGTTTATCAGTTCCCAAGCCAAATATTTCGGCACAGAAGCGATACCCGAAGCTAACGCGCAGATATCAGAAAAATCTTTCGACCTCGCTTACAAAGAATGCCCTCCACTTCATCCATCGACTTCAAATAGAGTAAATATTCAAAAAATACTAGAAACCTTCGGGTTACCAGAAGAGTTAAATGTTCATCATTTTATAACTAGAAATTCGTGCAGGAAAAGGGGATGTGAATCCCGATCTGATTAATCCAGGAAAAATTCAACGGCTCCAGCTTAAAAAAAAAATTGTCCTCACTATTGAACAGAAAACTTCAATATCACACATATCCCCACACCTGGGTTTGACAGTAGAAGTGATGGTTTATGACTTCCCGTAAGATGGCTGACGGCAAGCGCACGTGGACGCTCGATTTGGAGATGGACAAGTGATTCTGGTCAGGGCGTTACCCTATCTATGCTAAAAACTCAAATCATCTCAATACTAAAATACAAATGATTAAATAACAATTAATATTCTGTAATATAAATATTACATGCTGGCAAATTAATTCCCCACAGTTCACGATAAATGATAACAATTACAATGTGATTACAGTGTGCGATAACGAAGAAGTATTGACGTCGAGTGGCATAAAGGCTTCGGTGTAAGTTCGTGACACCAACACGGCGCTCCACATTTTTATTCAGTATTTATTACCCTGTTTGTAGCGTGTTATTTTTTTTTTCTTTCAACTCCCTCTGGCTTCCTCGTCTTCTTTTCTTGTTCCTTTCACAACTAAATGGTAA
>JAPYZN010003772.1:0-19795 GCA_030522865.1 Psyttalia lounsburyi | reverse complement strand
ACCGGTAAAACCATAATGAAATGTCGTCGAAAGCAATAAGAGATATTTCCATTCTTGCCTGTGACAGAAAAGAGAAAATGACATTTCATTGTGAGCTAGAGAACCCACCCACACCGCCCTCCCCACCTCCCCCCAGTCACACTCGCCTTCACCCGTTTGCTTTTCCTTGAACTGTATGTACGTATTTTACTCCTGGTTCTTTTCACTCCTTCGGGTTTCCTCATAAAATCATGATATTACCGATCTCACGAGATATACCCCTGCATTTATCTATTTCCCCTCTTTCTTACCTCTTTCTTTTCGTCCTTTTGTACTTTCGTATACATGCATTCGTTCGTTCATCTCCCTCTCACTTTACTTTTATTAAAAAAAAAAAAAAAGACGGACAATGCAACGAATTGCTCCCTCTTTGAGCAATAAAAAAAAAAGTAGATACGACACGATATGTATTGAAGAGAATGAGTTCCTCGATACTACAAAGCTAGAGAGAGAGAAATGTTTTGCAATAATAGGGGATGACACGATCAATGCATTCAACGAAATCATAATAGCTTTAAGCTCCTAGAGACTCTGGCTCAATGAAAAATGCTGTTTGATGGGATTTTTATTGTTATGTTTACTCGCGCGTATCATAATAAATTCATCGGGATACTCACTACCGTCGGCTCCAGTATTTTCAATAAACTCGATATACTCGTAATACTCATCAACAAGGTACATCGATTTTCCAGAATGGCGGGAAAACTTACCTGAAACAAACAAAGAAAATGATTATCGATAAAGCTGGCTACGGGCGAAAATGTATTAATACATTAATGGGAAGCATTTCGGGGATGCACTCAATACGTGAAGGGCGGGGGTGGCCGGGGGGGGGGGGGGGCAGAACAAAGGGTTTTCGGCTGATTTTATCGTGCCAGCATAAACCGTTTTGCACGATCGCTGAGCGTCTCTCAAATTTTCATTTGCCGGGGAACTGAACACAACGTTCTCTCTCCCTCTCTCTCTCGCTCTCTCTCTAACACACACGTTAACCATGTATATTCGCTGTGCTTGGCCTCGCGCTTGGCTGAGTTCATTAAAGCTCACCGGCTCTCCGTTTAATCCTCGCGAACCTACCGGAAGCATGTTCGATAAACATTACCGCCCACGGTGCGAGAGTACACTGTACATGGTTCGTGGGGGATATGTGGGGGAAGAGAGTGATGATAGAATTTTCTTCCGTCTTGGAAAGCAGACCTTCCAGGGGAGCCTGAGCCTCAGTTAAGATCAAGAGGATTTTCTCTATAAATACTCAATTCGCAAAGACGAGGGGGCGCGCCGAGTAGGGGGTGGCAGAGGGTGGGTGAGGGGGAGGAGACATAGACCATCCTATTTCCCTTTTTCCCGGGAAAATACCTTTTACCAAAAAGCAGACTCCCGGGAGGAGATTCAAAGACGCATGGCCACGTGAAATTATATGCTCGCAAACCTCACCACTACCCAATCTGAAAAGATCCATTTCATGCTGACTTGGAAGTTTCTCGGGTCGTACCGGGATTTTGTGCTGAAACTCCACATTTGGTCGATCAAAACTGAGAGCGATGATATTGTCTCGTAAATTTGAACGTTTTTGAGGATAATGGGGTTGACCTGAGGGTGGGGATTTAATCTGATAATTCGATTTGGTAATTATTTTCGCGGGGACTGATTAGAAGTTTTGATTAAATTTTACATATTTTAGACAATTTCAAAATTTTTATTTATTTTTTTTTATGTAGGGGAGTGCACTCCCCACAACTCGAATCTGTAAATAATTATATTGCCGGCCATTTTCGTTGAACCATCCGTAAGTCACCGGTTTTTATCGGTTCACCAGGATCGACCTCATATCTTCTGGGTGCTTGGTCCCTCGCTAATTCTTGCTCTCAATTTCCGGCAGATCAGAGAACGGTAGAATCCTAACTCCCTCTGGTCACAATGGCTGGTGAGCGAGAGAGCGAGGGAGAGGGGAAAAAAAGTGTAACGAGGGAGGCAAAGAAAGAAGAGGGTGGCGGTCGAATAGCAAGGGATGGTCGAAAGGGGGTTTTAATGTCTGTTCAGGCCCGCCGCGAATTACCCCACCGAGATTTATTAAAACCGTAAAGCAAAAGAAACGACTTTGCCTGGCCGAAGGGGTCTCTCACGAGCTACGATTCGCCACGTAACTTTGCACAGCCAGACTGAGGATAAAGACAAAAAGGGAGGCTGGGTGCGGGGCGAGGTACACTGGCTGTAATTGTTGTTTCTCCGTGTTGGCTATTCTCTGAATCCGACGTTAGTGACCATCGGGCATTCTTATTGTCGGTTGGACTTGATCAGCTACGCCGGATTAGTCCTTCCACCCTCGTCCTTTTTTTTCCATCAATTTTGTTTTTCTTTCTCAACTTTATCGTCGAAGGAAAAACCCCTAACTCTTGTAATTTTCCCTTTCCGCTGTGTGTTGGCAACTTTTGCCTCTTCCATTTGGCAAGGGGTATCATCCTGATAACCATAATTGATTTTTCCACATCTCGAAAATACAATTTGACACGAGTGAAAGGAGCCCAGAATCCTGAAAATGTATCAACATCTTTTATCACCCCAGGACCATACTTTTTTTTTCTTCTTTCTCTCCTCAGCATGTTGGGAGGTTTATACAATCAGGATAAACCGAGTGAAAAGAAGGGTGAAACAGCCTCGGCTGGAGGGACATTTGCCACGACTTTCTCTCTTGGTAGACGGTGTAGAAAACTGGTAAGAAAACTTATCCAGAGTTGAAAGTTATGTAGGATATTCGGTGACGCGACAACTTTTTCGGCGGACGGGGGGTTGGAAGGGGGAGGGAAAAACGTCGATATATTTACCACCCCTTGGTCGTCCTCCTTCGGTACTCTATCCACACATATCTGTTTCAAGGGGTGTCTCCAGTCGCTCATGCCCATCCAGATATTCAAGTCAAAGTGGAGGCAAAAGGTTGGCCAACGTCCAAAATCCAAAATTCGTACGCCCTAAGTGTACTGGCTGCGCCAACAGTCACAATCCATTGCACACATTGAATCGTTTCCCCTGAGGTTCAAGTGGGTAGAAGAAGGACGAAGGGTTGAGGATTCAGCGGCATTCACTGGTGATGTGAATGTTTAGTGTAACGTTACAGGAGTCATATCGCGGAGTTCATGAGAGGGAAGAGCAGAATCCCAGTAAACAAGCGATTCCGGTCGAGCTGAATGACAATTATATTCAATCATGCAGTCTGGTTGAGGACAAAGCGTCCTCTGGGGCAGACAATTCAGATGATGATGGTCTACCTATTTCGGATCGAATGATGCAGTGGATAATTTAGCAGATGTAGTTACATGAATGACAACATTGCACAAGTAAAATACAATAAATCATACAGAGTTAAGAACGATGATAGCTTGAAATGCAGCCCGCTCTGGCTCGAAGATGACCATTGATTTCTGGTGAAATGAAGCGAAGGCATGTAAACATGGAATCTCCACATGAATCATATAAAGAACTCTCAAGAAGGTTTCGCTGACAATGTCAGGAATCATCAGGGCTCCGGCTACCACTCACACAACAAGTTCCTAGCGTAGACACCAGAGACGTCCAACTCAACTTCAAGAGCCTCATCCACTCAATCCTTTGTCCTCCTTCCAGACGTTTACATAAATAAATTTGAATTCCAAGTTAAAGTGTTGGCAAAGAACGGCAAATTGCTGAATAATTGCGTCTCGCAGCCAACAGTGTACTCGAATAAAGAATTTTATTACAACACTTCTCAATGATTCTGATACAGCATCAAGTTACGGAAGTTGTGTTGAGCTATCACTCAAGCCAATCATATTCCCACTATATTTCATTCAATCAGCATAATCACTTGGCCTGGGCTTTCATTCTCAAAGTGAAAGCTATGAAAAACATACGAGCCTGCATGAGTATGATGCGATCGCCCGGAGGCAATACTTTTTCTGATGAAAAGAACGCGCGGGTCCAACACCAGCGAATAATAATCTTCTGAATGCCCCGAGATAGCCGCCGGCTGTTATTCTAATGAATTGCACCTAGCACTTTCTAATTAATTACCATGATTAACATCCTCATTTCTCTGTTATGAGGCAGAGTCGAAAAATGAACTTGGCGAGACGCTAGTGCGAGGGGGAATCAGAAAAATATGTAGATCAGGGGGAGGAATCAAAAGGACTTCGTCCCGGATTCAACCGCCGATCTGATGTGAATTATGCGGGTTGCACGCGACTATAACCGGGTGGGCCGAGGGGGGAAACGCGAGACATAGGGGCGATTTAGGTTGCTCGTGAAAGCATTGAGCGTGTGGAGCATTACATCGAAAAGCGATTGGGCGGAGCCAAGTCGAAAGTTATATATATATATGGCTGCATGCCGGCGGCCTCAGTCTCTCGCGCTCCTTCTTTTCCTCCTCCTTTCCCTCACCCCTCCCCGTAGTCTCTCCCTCAGTCAGTGCTTTTTGCACGACTATTGCAACAGTTGGCCCCTTTAAAGCTCCTACTTGTGAACTCGGCATACCACAAGAGCCCTCCCTTTAACGCCTCTCATAAGCGGGTCGCGATCTCGGGAAGATGGTGAGGGGTAAATAGAGAGGGATAGAATGGTAAATCCTCGCGAGAGGACATGTCCGCACACCTTGGGAGAGTCAATCGATGCACAGAAATGGACGCCATCGGGATATAAGCATCTGAATTATTGTCGTTTTGCGGTGGAATTTTCAATTTTGAAAAAGCATAATTCATCACATAAACTGCTAGCACTTCACTTCGTATTAATCATGTCTGCGATATGAGGAATTTTTTTTTTCAATGGAATAAATAACGAATATTTTATTCTATTCAAGTGAAGAATGAAAGGAATTTAATCTTTTTCTATTTTCTTCAATAAGTTGTACAACTGAATGGGAAAAATTCTGAACTACATCGGAGACATGGCATATCCAGAGGGAATAAATAATTTAGATTTCCCACGGTAGTACAACCGAGAGGATTTTCAATAAGCTCTCAGGGATTTCACCATTGCCCACTGTTGTATCCAAGTCTTCCTAACCGTAGGAATATGCAAAATCCGTGTGACTCGACGCACTCACGGCAGACTAATCCCACAAACGCTTTCTCTACTCTCACTGCTTTGCTTTATCCTCGTAATCACTGTAACCTACTCACAATTTCAGCAGATCCATCCAATCATTGCGAACCATTTTCCAAAAATCTTTGGATTAATTCACACGGTGGAAATGAACTAAATTCAAAAAAATAAGTTTCAAGTTCATTGTAATGGTGAAATGTCACTTCATTAAGCCACACTTTTTTTTTTTTTTTTTGTAACCTGTTTTTTTTGGGGGGGCGCGGGGGGCGGCCCCCCCCCCCCCCCCCCCCCCTTACCGAGTTCGTCAAGGGATGAATTATGAGGAACACGAGGAAACTTATGGAATATGGGAGTGTGTTGGGAATCAACGGAAGTGGAGTGTCGAGAAGTGGAGAGAAAAGCGGTGGGAGGGGGGTTGGACGCCCAGTGCTCTCGCGAGAGGTCTGAATCACCATGGACTAAACCAGCTCATTCATTGCCCAGTTTAGAGACGCTTTGGTCTGAATATTCATGGGCAAGAGTGCCACTGCCTCCCCAGGGCAACCCCCCCCCCCCCCCCCCCCCCCCTCGTGCTTGGAACCATACACTTACTTTAATCCATCGTTTTTGGGAATTGAATGGTATTTTACTTTGAATAAATTTCATGATTCGGTGATCCATATATTTCAGGGATTTTCTGGCGATATTCGGGGATTAATTGAGATGTTGAGTTGTTGAAAGGGAATTAACTCCATTAGAGAGTGAGTAGTTTGTCATATTCAATGAGAGATATTTTTTTGAAAATTCCAACAACGGCCAATTGACAGAAAAAAAATATTCCCCCTCTCTTACATTATTTTCCTCACTTTTTCCCTTCGTTTTCCATCTCACCATAGTGTTACTCCTTTCTTATGCGCGCCCACATCATTTGAGATGCCAATGTGAATCCAATATTGGAAAACAATTTTTCTCGTCGTAGAAGTTGAATTTTAGCGCTGGCTTTTGCTTTCCCTCACCCAACTGTCTAGTCGTCTTCTCTCGGTGGAAACGACTCTGGCACTTTCGAGGAAAAAAAAAAAAGGAGAAAATCGTTGGCTTGAATAGCATCTATACATGTATACACGCATGCATATAAAGTACAAAAGATCCGGATATGATAGCCAATTGGTATTATTGATTCACAAAAGTTGAAATTCGGAGAGAGTGAGAGGAGGGTGGAAAATTGTTTCTTTCTCCCCATGTCCACATCATTTTATATATATATTTTTTCATCCTCTCGTATTCGTTGTTGCCGCATCAAATATAACTATGAGTTAACCCGCGGAATGAAAGAGAGATAGCAAGAAGTTATGCGAATACCGCGTGCACGGGCTCTCTCACTGGATCCCTGATATTGAAATACCGGAATAACGAACCTTTATTAAAATATAATTTGGCCCATTAATTAGCATGGCCCTGGCTATTTCAGGGGGGCCACCGAGTATACACAGCCTTCCAAAGCCCTCTCGGTTGCTTTCCACGCCTCGTCCTCTTTAACTAGACTGAGTTGGTCGTGGGGTATTCTCTCTCCTCTACTGTTCAGAGGTGCAACACCGTAGCCTCCCACTCCCCTCCCTTTACCTCACTTCTGCTTGTGTACCATCCCTAACTATGTAGTTGCACTCGCACTCTCTTTCTACTACCCCACCCACTGCGCCCCACCCCCCTCCCCCCCTTTCCATTTTGCGCCCTATACCTAAAACCTCGCCTCGGTAAAATTAAATTGTAATTGTATTATATAGACCCTGTATAGTTTAACGCTGGTACTGACGACAACTAATTATATTTGGACGGCCAGAATTTACTTCGTGATTAAACCGGAGTGGGCTTTTATACATTCTTTTTTACCATCGTGATATTCGTCATTAGTAAATAAATAAAATGGCTCGGCTGGTGGAGAGAAAATTGATTGAACTTTAACGAGTTTCGTACTTGGCGCGAGGAATAAGACACTCGATTTGAATGGGAAAAGTTCCCAGTTCGAGGACCAGTTCGTGATATTATTTTTCCATGCATCAATTATTGCTATATTCAATATAACTAATAAGAGATTCGGAATATTTTAATAAATATAGAGCACAGCAACCGCAAAAGTGTGAGCGTATGAAGTTATCCTTCATTAATAGATAAATAAACCGGGGCCAGTGAATTAATAATAAAAAAGAAATCAATTGATTGAACCCTAACGAAATCCCTGATAATCAGGTTACGTGAGTTTGGTAGCGAGAGTGGCCTCTCGAGCTGGACGGTAGAGGGTGTCAAGCTTAACTGGATAATGAGTTATTTAGTTTACCAACATTTAGACGGCATCTGAGGTTGGAAGGCGTTCATAGCCCTATGGGAAAAGGGAAAGGCCGCCCCTCTCTACCTCCCTACGACTGGTGGTCTAAGAGACTTAGGAGCTAGCGGTCACCCCTTGAGTGCATTCTCCTGTTCTGTAGGGCCGTATGGCGTCTGTCTGCGCTCAGACTTTCAAGACCATTAATTCAAAGCGACTGAGCGGTTCGTGCCTGCAACCTGCCCCCAATTTCTCCGAAATTCAGGGATAATCGTTTATGCCTTAGAAATAGTAATTGCTTAGAGATTGAGGAATCAAAAAATTGATAATTATTCTGTCCGAGCTGGGGCTCGGGGCAGTTTCTTCTGCCATTGGGAGAGCGAGAAATTAATGCTTCACCATTGGAGGAATATATCCATATGAAGGTAGTTCGTATGAATGCTGAATAGCAATATCCAGAGCCATTACTACTTAATGATGTTCATCTTTCGAATTCATCCATTGCCAGTGCCCTGAATATATACTCAAGAATTCATTATATTCAGGGTGGAAGATACCCGCGGTGACTGTGAAGATGGAGGTGAGCCCGCAGAGTTGTGGGTTGAAGACGATGGGTACCTTTCCGTATACGGCAAAGAGGATGGAATTAGCATCTCCATTAGTCGTGCGGCATAATGCGATATTCCTGGGATTGGTGGTGAGAAATAAGATGACAATACCGGGGACCTCGGTGTCTCTCAATGGCTTCCATCCTTTGTGGTTGGAAGACTGGTATGATTTATGCTTTGAGATCGTGCACTACAATTCCAACAATAAAATATTATTGTGGAATTGTGGTAATCTTTTGGTTATATTTTCATGGGTGAAGTGTCAGCAAATTGATGAGGCTGTGGCCAACAATATTTTGACACTATAGCCACAATATCCCAGGAATGGTCGGATGCATTTTACGAAGTGGTCGATTGGCGCAGGGAATTAGAGACTTTATTTGTATTCGAGAGGTTCCAGGTTCCAATCCCAGTGAATTTCTATATTATTGAACACGTCGTTTATTATTATTAATAAACGAGCTTGAATAATTCTATCAGGTCAGCGGCTAGTCCACAGACGAGTGAGGAAGTGTGAAGTGGAGTCAGTAGTTATAGCTTATAGGCACGACTATGATGGATAGCGTTCACGAGAGGTAACGGCTCAACGACGGTTGGACTATTACCGGGCGGTATCGACTATCATATCAACGTCACGAACAATTTAACAGGTCCAGAGTATGAAAGACAGAGACAGATTGTGAGATTCTCGGGTGAAACCGCTGACGGAGCGTCGCCACTCTTCCTCTCACTATCCACCATCTCCGCGTTCCTCGATCCCTTTGGTATAAGTTCACTTCTTCGGCCCCTCCCTCTCGCTCTCCCGCTCCGCGCCATTGACGGACCGGTCGAAAACTGCATGAAAACTTGGGAAATAGTTTTTGAGAGCCACCTTACAAAGCACAGGAAAAGACCCTTTGCCGGAGTATCTCACTCCCTGTTCCTCTTTCGTCTCACGCTTTTGGTGCCCGCGCTCTTTGGCCCGATCCACTACTGCCTTTTTCGGTGCATGCACGAGCTCCGAATTCCAAACTGAGTAAAAAACTTTTTAACTAAGTTTGGCGGTCGCTTCTCCCGCCAGCCTGTGTCCTAACTATTATGAACTATCGTTGGAAAATGATGTGCGCACAACAATTTCTCTATATTGAATATTTATTATATTTCAACGATGAGTGGTCTTGAGAGACAGTGAAAAAAAAAATTTTATCAGCAATTTTGAGGAATATTTTCACTTGTTGATAATTAAGAGCATTGGGAGCTCTCCAGCATGTCATTAGTGGTCTCGACACGACTGAACACTCGAAAATGAAAGCAACTGGGCTGTATAGGCTGCAGGGTTGAAGGTGGACACATACGAAGGGAGCGAAAAAGCGAGGATAGAGGGGAGGTAAATAGAGGGACATATAATACTGTGGTAGCCTGATAGTGGTGGGAGGAAAACACTCGGTTATACGATGCGGCAGAGGGGTTCCAAAAATAATGTTCGGACATGCACCGCTGTACAGGAATATTTGCCTCGCGTATGTGCTGAACAGACGACATAAACATTCTAAAGAGCCTCTGTGTTTCTCTCATTTTAGTGCTCGAATCACGGGGAAAATTCACGGGGTAAAACCCCCCACTGCACGTGTATGCACGTGGCGTTCTTTACTCACTCCTCGTTCTCTCTCTCTCTCTTTCCCTTTCGCCTTTTTCTTTTTCGATAATTTTTTTTCAACCGTTTTTCCTACGCCTTTACCTCTCTTTTGCGCTCTGTGTCTCACCGGTATAACCCAACGTTGGAGGGACACATTCGGCGACTCAAAAACTTTTTAGTAGCGGCGCCATAATTAAACCCGTCGTTCTCGCTGTTTCTCTGTCTGTCCGTTTTATTCATGTTTTTCTCATTTCATTTTTATGTGTACCAACGTGTATACGCGACAGCCCTGTTTTTCCAGATTTTTTTCCATGGAAAAAAAGGAGGGCAAACTGGCGATGGGAGAATGACAAAAGAAAAAATCGATGCCATTCGAAATTTTCCCGAAGGAACAAGAAGAATATCGAGCATCGATCACTAGATTTTTCCTCCACAACCCAACGACCGTTACTCGACACTTCGGACTGAATTTCCATTCTATTTTTCTTTACTTTTTTTTTCCACCTCTTTTTTGACGTACTATCGTTAACTATCAAATATCGGCGTTGGCTAACGAAAACTGAATACTAGGAAATCTGTGATACATGAGCGAATCAATGGCGAAGCATTCAGTGTATCCATCTGTGAATTTAAAACGTTCGCATGCTCTCAATCATTTGCCAACAGATTCCAAGTGTGGCTGGTAAAATTCTTTTATTTTATTCGCCATCAGATGTACTTCAGTTGGTGGACGCAGGGGTAGCTGAAGGACACGAGAGATTTTTATTGAACATTCTATTTCGTTTGAAATTTTCCCCATATACGTATATTTGGTTCAATTGAAAAGCCATTTTGGAGTGGGTACCGGGAGGATTGTAATAAAACGGTAGTAAAGCGGGAGGGGCGCGGGGGGGAAAAAATTCCGGGATTGTCGAGTGAGGTTGTATAGTCCCGGTTAGCGTACGAGGGTAGTCCAGGATCATCGGTAGGTACGCGTTAATTAGAGAAAGGGTCGGATTCCCACTGGATTCACGAAACCGAATGAAATCACGGTATATGTATATTCACCCCCCGATGAACAATTCCCGATGAATCTCTGAAACATTCGAAAATCCGTAACAGGCGTAGTATCCACCGGATAATAATGAAGAAACGATGGTAATATCAACTCGACCCCCTACTCTCGGAAAATTAGTAGCCACAGACCGTGAAATCTGTGTTCACAGGCTCGTACCTCTGGCAAAAGCCCCGTGAAGTCTGCCGGGGATTTTCCTAACACTCCCACCCCCTCCTCCTCTCTCCTCTCCAACTGGGCTCACGTGATACATATGACTCGGTGTTAACACATTCGATATAATAACTTAACGTCACGGCCGGTGGGAAATAACAATCGTCATTATAAATTGTATAATTTCGCGGTTGAGGTGTTGTTATGACGGTTGTAGATTGCCGGTGTCATTGCAGGCATCAGGATGACGGATTTGTATATTTTGTCATGAGAATTTGAATTGTCATTCTGAACTGGAGAAATAGTCTCCTGGATTTGGTGGATATTTTGAAAGTCCGGTGACATTTCCGTAATTTTCAATTATCAATGACGAAATTGCCTGGTAATTAGCAATTCATCGGAGACAAATAATAACATAATTATTAAATAATTGTATATATAGCAAACAATGTCAATTAGTTGAATAACCATAGGTCTGAACTCTTAGTGAAAGTTTGGAGTTGAGAGTTGAGCTCTCAAATATTTCTAGTAGTTGAGAGTTTGTTTAGAGTTGGTGCTACCGCGGATTTTATGAATTTCTTTGAAGTCTAAACTTTTGGTAAGAGTTTAGAGTTGACCGTGTATTATTAATTGCGATTGTTAATCAGCTTTGAGAGCTGGGGGTACAATATGTTCTCTCAATTATATTATTATATATATATAGTATAATTGAGGAGGAACTAGTGATAAAGTATTCCGCAAATGATCCAGCGCTACTTTATAAATGTTTGTACGACAGTATACCCTTAGGGGTGTTGGAAAAGCATTGCAATTAATCTTGTGTAGAATAAGCTCAGTTGGTGTCCGGTCCTGACCTGGTAACTCGGGTTTCGTTGACTCCGGATAGGCGGTTACAGAGAGGAACGGCGAGGGAGGGCAGAGAGTTATATGTTGGAGAAGCGGGGCCGGGTCATGATCCCAGTTTGCTAGTCGAGTGATGGTGAGGCAAAAGGAGTGGTTAGGCGAGGAAGTCCGGTATTCGTTGTAGCTGTGTCCTGACAAACGAAGCATGCAGAGCCGACCATGCTCGTTATTATGTAACGAGAGGCTCGTTATAACAACGGAGACAAATCCTGGAGACCCCGCGGGCTTGAAAATACCCGGTATTGTGAGCAAGTGCCATAGGAGTACGTTCTATCCACACGTATTTCTAACTGTTGGAAAATGTACAACTTCTGGGATGACAGATATAGCTGAGTTCGTCATGGAATACTCGCGCGAGATGAGTCTGGTGTGTCGCATTGCAAAGGACAGAAAGGTGTATTTATTCAAATTGTTCAATTTACAACGACTGCACAAGTTTGACTAGTGACAATTGATCTCATACTTTTCTCCCGAATCGAAACCGATTCCAACAACTTTTCTCAATCCTCTCTGTTAATTCGAATCGCTCAATTCGTCCACATTTCGTATAAAATCAATTATCCAGCCTGTGTCCGTGACAGTGAATGGGTACCAGCCAATTCACGCTAGGCAACAGTAATTATTGCGGTTCGCTGTGTGTGTGTGTGTAGAACCCCTACCGTTACCAAATTGCAAGTTATGCTGCGCGTCACTCAGTGGTCTTGGCCTGTCGCTACTGCGCACGGTATACACAGTTCCACTGATGGTACAGCCCTTTCTTGTTCATTGTTGCTTATCACTTGGGGCCCTCCCCCTGTCTCCTCTGACCGAGATATTTAATCGAAAACTTGGGGGCAATTTAATCGATGGAACTGCAGCCGAAACTGGACGTCAAGCGATCTTACTTGCCACTCGGCTCATCAGTCGCTTTATGGAGTTTAGGTGGCTCTGCTGGGTTGGGATAGATCATTGAGACTGCCGTATATTGGCTGTTATCGTAAGTAACGTCATCTCAAGCCAACTCTTGGCTACTTCACCCGCAAGGGATTTCCAGTTTCAAGTTTCCAAGGACTTGAGCGCGAAGGTCTTTGGGAAAGTACTTGGATTATTAAAGTACTTCATATTGATTAACCAATCCATCCGACATCTGATTATACGCGCAAAACAATTTTTCACATCACTATCATTCGTCAATGTCCTATATTATTAATTTTACCGCTGGAAGCAATTTTCCAAACGAGAAAAAACGCGGGGGAAAACTTTCTATTAAGAACTTTGGTTTCATGACTCGAGTAACTATCATGCTTCATACTCATTTGCAAAGTATCGGAAGGATAGTGTTATGAGATAGTTTGGCCTGAAAAAAGATGATGCAAGGCGAAAACTTTGTACAGAACATACCCCGATATAACCCAAACTGTAACATAGCGCTACAATATCTCTCTCTATTCTCCTCGTTTGTTAATAATCGATTATGAAAGTCGACAGGTTTTACTGTATTAACTTTCCTCCCCTACCGTCCTGGTTTAACTTATTGTTTATCGAAGGGTGAAATTTATCAGAAACTTGTAACAACCTGCAGGAGTTCAGATACTCCGCTCCACCTTCCATTGAAAATAATTCCTCATTCATCATGGAGAAATTGCTTTTACGCTCTCCCTTTCTTTATCTCCCCAATGTTGTTTACCACCGTTTGAGTTATGTCTGATTGTGTTATTGAATTGAGGGAGAGGAGTTATTTTTAAGGCGGCTTAATTGAAGACATTAGACCCAACTTTTGGAATCTCTTGCAAGACAGATCTTCGACTGAGACCAAGTCTAAGACATTCTTCCAAACGTAGGCAACAGGGACTCCTAGATCTTCGAGTCTTTTTCCCATATGGGGGACTGGGATGATTCATTAGGGTTTCATCATAAACACCACAAAAGTACAATCATTACATCGCACTAAGTGAGTGAGAAGAGGCCCGCCAGGGTCACCGCAGGGAGGTTATCGTCACTATATCACACGAGGGGAGCTGGTAATCCAGAGACTATACCTAAGCCGCCCGGGCTAACTTTATTGCACAAAAGCAGTGGGGGTGAGCCAATTATAGGTTCACAAGCACGATGTATTGAGTACTTTCGTTACTGGGTGTGGGCCTGCGTAAGTGGATTCAGTGGACGATATATCTGTCCCGCTGACTATACAACCCTAGGCAGCTATACTCCGAATAACTCTAGCTACACAATCTGTACACGAGACCCGACCATTTCTCTTATCCGGCTGCCGTCCATTTTATCGTGTCTGAACCCCCTGCAAGTCCCTCTTCACTTTTCTCATCATATTTTCCCTGCGAAATATCAGTCATCTCCATCCCTCATCCACACTTTTATCGAGCCTAATAATTTTTGAGTGTAAATTTAACTGAGACAGGAATTGTTCCAGGACACCTGAATTTTGAAAGACTTACATAAAAACATTATTTTCATTAGTGAGATTTCGAAGACCTTAACATCTCTCAAAAACAAGAATGTAATGAATGTAATTGCACCGATGAAGGTCAAGTGAACTCCAAAGCGAAGATCATTATAAAAACAAAACCAACAATAAAGATAAATGTGGTGTGAGTATTTGAAAGGTCTTCGACACGACAAAGTTTTCGTACAGTACATTGGGGATAGGTGAAGAGGGTGGGACTTGGACGTGGTTCAACGAACAGAAACTTTAACTCGAATATCCCAAGACCTCGAAACTACTCATCTGAATGTCGTCGTCACGACCGAAAGGGCGTACCAGCAAATGCCGGGGGGGGAGGGATGCCAAATCAAGTCCCACAGGAACATGTTATTCGCCGTTGCTAATCTGCATGCGGAGTTGAGAACGTGACGCTATTGAATATTTAAGATGCTCGCAGAAGTATCTAGCCTCCCCTCTGCTCTATCTGTAATACTGTAGAGAGTTGTTTCACAGAGCTAACCCCTCCAACCATCGTCATATCAAACGTACTCCTTCGCCTCTCGTAAGAGGTGCAGCCGAGAGACTTCCTGGTTTTCATATGCAAATATTCAAGCCGGGAAGCGCTTGCAAGGGCCGACCCTTGCCGAAAACCCCAAAATACTCGACGCCATGTGTCCCTGAATTGTCACTAGGTTCGAGTTATCTGTGGAATCTATAAGTCACTGCATGTGCTGTTGAACCTCACGTGCGGTTCTCCAGGCAATTGCCACTGTCAATTCAGTTGACTCTTTGGGTGTTAATTGATCGCATTGTCGTTTTTATTCAATGAATTGTCTTCAAAGATTTCACGAGATTTTTTATAATTCCGAGGCACAGTGGGACGTTTTTTCAAAATAAATCAATCAGATAAATTTGATTTTCCTTTTAGGGAGTAAAAAAAATTATTTCACGCGATGAATAGAATCTCAGGTATTTTACGACTCAGCAAAACGAAATGAAAGAGAAAACATAGCTGTATGGTATACGGCGGCCCTTAGATTATTGAAAAAGTCAGGAATTTATCTCGCAGAGAGCTTGCACGATATGGAATCGCCGGATTTCCGTTTCAAGTTGATTTTGAGAGTTCCTTTCCCGACGATAAAATCGACTATTGCACACACACGGCCGCGGCTGGTACGTCGGGAGAAAATCTTTCCAATGGGATCATAAAATCCGCTACGAGAACTTCTGCTGCGCCTTCGGTCGGTTTTGTTTCTTTGGGATGTGTACGTGGTCTTTATTATTTTTTTTATGTTGTTGCGAGTATTTCTTTTGTGATAACGGAAGCGTGAAGATAGTTCTATCATACATTTGATTTTCTCTGGTGGGTATTTGTTATTTAAATTGTTGGTGATATTTTTTTTAATGAAGAAATTACCCAAAATGTCCGGGAAATTTCAATTGAAATAAGTACTTCCCCCCTGCGATCTCTCGAGCAAATGGCCTTGACACGAAAAGGGAAAATCTGTAAATTCCCAAACTATTCTGCAGTTGAGTGGAATTTCCCGTGCCTTCAGCGTCACACTTGGAGAGGGACACCCTCCGGAAGTGTGTACATTCTTAAGAAGAAACTGCCAGTAGACTGTACTGTAGTGAAAGGAAAATCCGTGAGTTGGTGAGGTGTAGAGTGGAAGGAAATGATGAGAAGGGTGAGAAATACCGAGGGATGAGTGAACAAAATCATCCCAATGGGGTTGGTCGAGATGTTTTTTCTTTTCCCAGCGATATAACGTGAGCCCGAATTTCTGAAAAGTGGATGTCGAACATACGACGATTTTTAGGATATAGAGCCCCTCGAATCTGTTCTGATTTTTCATCCAATATTTGAAAGCCCGAGCTTTTCAATCAGAGAAGGAAGTTTACACAACAGCCTGCGGGTTTCACGAAGAAACTCTATTGATTCATCCGCTTCTGACGATCGGTTGGGGAGCCACTGTAACGGGAGTAGAGACAAACAAATACCTAACTACTCCTCACTTCGGAGAATTCTATCATCCACTCATAGTTCTTCCTCTTTCTCATCACGTGAATTGACCGTCTCGGGTTTCATATGTTAGAGCTGAAAACTTTTTCAAAATGCTTATCTCAGGATGGATTTGCTTTAAAAACCAGTGGAATCAAGTTGTCTTAATTTACTGGATTAGATTAAAATAAGACGTTTTGAAATTCAAACTCTAGTTTTCCCAGTGTTACCATTCTCCCCTCTTGCCAAATTCAACTCACGTAACTCACGTCTAATGAGCACTGATGCGTAAAATCAATTACGCATTTGCTACCACTTGATCCGATATCCGCGGTGCCAACGTATGTATCAAATTATCCCCCTTTGGTTTGTAAACGTGACATGCCTACTGTCACCCCGAGTGCACCGAAAAGAAAGTAATAACGAAAAAAGGGGGAAAATGTGTTTGCCGAGGTCTGCAACTAGGACCAAATACAGATGTAGGCCATGCCATTGTGGTAGAAAGGAATAATGAAAATGAGAAGTAAGGAAAGGAATAGGCGGACTAGAGCTCCTGCTTCACGGATATGATAAAATATAATGCAACATCGGTTGGGCCAAATGGGCTGGAGGAGTTAAGGATACTTTAATGGTCTCATTTCACATTATCTTCAGAGGGAGGTCTATAAGTGGAGAGTGGGAAACACCGGGAATACTCGCTTCATAACCAGAACCTCTTTCAAAAAATACGAGTGCTACGAGGTAACAAAACCAGACGAGTACCTGGTCGACAAGGATTCAACGAGCCTTGTATATTACCAGTGTAATGTGTACGCTGATCTTGGAAGAATTATAGCACCATCTGGAAGTGGTCTAATGAATAATTTATACATTAATTACTCACAATGGAATTTGATTAATCGTGGTAATCCAATTCTACATAATAATCGACCCAACGGAGAAATGAAATTAACGTTGTTCGATTGTGATCACGGAATCGCTAACGACACTCCTTACGCTCTATCCGTTTTTCTCCAATCGTTCCTTCTCCATTGGATTCCAATCCTTTCCCAATGCCTCCGGCGGCCACCACTCCATCCCCCTCGTCCCCTTCCATTCTGCATCGGGGAACCCTCAAACCTCGGGAATTTATCCTCTTTTTACCTCTATCGCATGCACTCCAACGAACCGTCCTCCGGTTGAACCCATCAACGCCACTCCCACTGGAGCTTCTATCACTGTAGAAGACTGGGCGAGCGTAGGCGAACTATTTTATTTTCCCATAAATGATTTTTTTCAGGGATATTCAATGGGTGGCTGTGTCGACGGTGCCATTACCAATCTGGCCTTGTCACTCATGCACCAAATGGACATTGAAAGCAAGAGTACAATTTTTCTATGCATAACTGTCTCGTCTAGTCAACATAGAAGGAACAAATAGCAATAGTGAATTGCAAATGGTGAACATTTTGGTGGTTGATGTTTCTGCAGAAGTTGATAGAGAAAGACTTTCAGATTTGATGAGAAAACGCTTTCTATTCATTCGTCTCATCTTCTCATTGAAAAACAACCCGGCAATGGTGGGCCATCAGCTTGAATCCTAGGTTCTCCATCATAACCTCCAGACCAATGTGAACTACTACAGCGTCCATGAAAATCTTGGTGGCTGGTGCCACGTAGTATATCCCTGCTTAAAAGTACAAAGGTTGACACAGAAAGACTCTTAGTGCTGAGGGTATTCGGTACGATGGGACAGTGCGCTTGTAGCCCAGGTTTTCCTCATCCCCCCAGTGAGATAAAGGCATGGGCGGCTGAAGGTAACTTGTAGTGCAGAGGGATGGGACGGTCTTTTAATAACAGTTCGGGTAACGTTGGTGGCGTAACAGGCCTTGGGCGTATATAGCCCACAGTGCTTTCTTTAAGGGTGGTGAACCCCCAACGGTAAAGTGGCGTCGGTACAGTGCTCTCGGCAATATCTTCCGATTACGGCTAAGTAAAGCCCCTCCACTATTATCATCCCCTCCCCCTCTCTCTTTCCCTTGACTCTTCCACGAGGTTCTGCCATCACCTTTAAGTTTTCTACGCTGCCGAACCGTTGCTACACCGCGCTATGAAGCTTCTATCGTCCCCCTCGGTAAATCCGATAAGACCAAAGCCACGACTTCTGTACCATGGTCAAAATTGCAATCAAGCGGCAATCGTAAATGAAAGTGAGATTCACCTTCCTCACGGTTTTTTATTTGGCCTTATTTCTTCGGCCCTGCTGATGTCAAATAGTTGTGAGTCACGATCTCCAACGACTTTTTCATTTGCTCTTGCTTCGCCAAGGCGCTGGGGTGGATCAAAGGCGAGGAAGAATACGAAGGAAAAAGTAAAATATATCGGATTTGACCGAGAAACTTCCAGAACGAGGATAATTTATCATAATTGGATGAATCATGAAGCATTAATAAACAATCTACCAAGTCCTGATGCAGAAATGCTTCGCCTCTTTTGCTGATTGTATCAGAAGTGAAGGGCGAGGGGCTTTACAAAGTAACAAGACAGGGGGGGGGGGGGGGGGAAGCTGGCTGTATGGTAAAAAGCGGCAGAGAGTGGGAAAGAGATGGTGAGAGTCAGTAGTGAGTGAGACAAAGATGTATATGGCTATGGGGTGAGGAAGGAAATTCTCAGGGTGCTGGATCTTGATGGTGCTTATTACTCCAGCAGCCCGGTGCGGGTCCTTCTGATATATTTCCTCTATTTTTCGCCCGTGGGAAATCAAGCGCGTAATAGCGCATAATTAGTAACAGTCAAGAACGTAACTTAGATGTGCATTATGCGCAATCAAGAGTGACGAAGTGCTGCCACGCTGAAGTTACGGTTGTTGAATACTGGAGTAGACAGCAAGTCTATTCTGGGTATTTGTAATGAAGTTGGTAATCTTTCTGGTTGAATGAGGATTATCAGGGGTTCACGAGTTGTGATTGTCATTCTGACCGGTTACAATCTTGATTAGTTTAACCCTGGAAGGAAACTGGGTCTTCCAGAAAAAGAAGAAAACAGAAGTGATGGCTTGTGGTATTTGCTGGCAAAGCACAATATCCTTTCGGTCTATCTCAATATCCAATCGAACATGTACGAAAATACCAAGGGGCATCTTATCAACTGCCGGAGGTAATGGAGAGTTTTAGAAAGGATATCATCACTTCGGTATAAACCAATGGGTAAGGGTCTCCATCTTTAGACCTCCCTTGGGAGTCCTTCAATAGCACGCTGTGCCGTAATTATACGTTTGAACCCACTATCTACATTAATGTGTGTCCGACGTGAAAACTCACTCTATCCAAGGCCAAATATTCCCGTATTTGCGGGCATTGTGTGTGCAATTGGATGAAACTACCCAGATAATGATGCTCTTCACGCCTATTTCGCAGTACGTGTGTTATTCGAGGCTGGACTATTATATTTATGTACTTGGGACTTTGTCATAAATTCTGATGCACTATCTTCCGCTCGATTATTTCATGGTAAATATAAGGAGAGCAACCGACGGCAGTGGCCGTGTAATTAGACTGCTAGACTGGTATGCCAATGATCCGGGTTCGCTTCCCGTCACCGGCGGTCAAAATTTGTAAAAATTTGTAGCACTCTGATCTCACGATGCACTGCCGA
>JAPYZN010003771.1:0-10302 GCA_030522865.1 Psyttalia lounsburyi | reverse complement strand
GTATGGATTCGCACTTCTAAAATGGAAAATCTAAGCGACTTGTTCGCCTGATATTACGATATTAATAATTTTTTTTATGACTACTTCGATGACTAATTACATTTTTTATCGAATTGAAAGTGAGTAAAAATAAATATAAAGACCTCCAATTATTTAAACAGTAGTTCTCGATATGATTAGTCCGCTCGCATTTATTTATCTGTGGTAATATTCAATTGTCGCCTGCGAATATTTTCTGGGTGACAGCCGTTCTCCATTTGCACATAAAAAATTGTTTCCCCAGAAACTTCGAGTGTCGGAAGAATAAAATTCCCCATTTCCTCCTCATTTCTATGCATCAAAGTCTATCACTCTTGGCATTGTTATGAGTTGAAATATACACAGTCCATTCGCCGTCACGTACCATCGATAGTTCCAGCCTACTGGCTCTCATGGGCATCTCTAAACAGGATAAATGTACAGTGGGATTCAACAATTCTATGTTTATCGGCGGCGTCGCTAAGAGGTTAATCCCGGAAGGTGCCGTTGCCCGGATTCCAACCGATTGTGTGTACGTGGGAGCGCAATCCTCTCTCTCTATCTCCCAGCGTTTCTCCGCGTTACTCAGTGAGAATTCAAATGCATGCTGGCGAACCCCCGTGAAAAGCCTCCATCCGATCGGGACACTCCGATAGCAGAGATACTGCAAATGTTACGTCACGTAGATCGAATGGAAATAGCTCATTAAATTTCGCTCTAGCGAAGAGATTTCGGACTTACGCGAAACCTCGAATGCATTTCTCATTCTTTTTGCAACTCAATTTTGTACACGTAGAGAAATATTCAATAAAAAAGACCTAACAATTAAGTTTGGAAATGTAATCTGGGAGCGAAGTCAAATTCGATTAAAAAAACGTCAATCGGCGCGTAAATTCGACACTCTCGTAAAAATTACTCACTCATCCAAAAATTTTTATGTTCTAGGGTATGATAATTCTTGAAATTTCTTGTTGATTTTCCACCTTCCGGAAAAATTATGCGACGTTTCGTATTTTTTCGCTGAGAGACTGGAGAATTTAGGGAACGTTCGACGTTTCGTATTTTTTCGCTGAGAGACTGGAGAATTTAGGGAACGTTACAGATTTATTCTCTTCAATTCCCATAAAAATTGGTTGAAAACGATTTGCGTCAGCAGATTACGTGAATTGTTCCGTAATTTTTTTTTCTACAAACGATCCTTTATTTTTATTCTGTACTTCACGTCTTTCTTATTGCTTGAAATAAAAAAAATCAGCTATTTATTTAACTGAGATTTTTTTAATAAAAACAAACAGTTTTGACGACAAGAGAGTAAAAAAAAGTAGTGAATTAACATTCTCATGAGATCTCATTTGAAATGTAAATTATTTAATTTTTTTTGCTACGATTTTTCCACAATTTCCGACAGTTTCATATCGATTAAATTCCTTTTGTTCCTTGTATGAATTATTACAACTGCCTAGTATTACAAGTGGGTGAACCACGGTCATTGTATACCAGTAGCATAAAGGGGGGAATGAAGGCAATGGGGCGATAAAACGGAAAAAACGAAGAGACTGGTGAATAAAAAAAAAAACAACAGGCAAAAAAAAAAATAAAAGAGGTGGATAAAACAGACTGGGGGCATGGAAGCGCGCCAGCATCACAGGGAACGGTGAGAGTTGGGTTGGATTTGTTTACGGCGTCGAGACGCAAAAAACTTTTCACGGCTGATGGCGAATGTCTCGAGATAAATAGGAGAGTTAATCTCTTTAACCGCCGAATTGCTATAATCTCTGCCAAGATGTGCTCCCACATCGGATGCGCCAGCATGTGGACGACGGAAGTGGAAATTTTACAGAAAAATAAATGTTTCATATTCGCTTTATGTTCCTTCCATCAATCGGCTGCGCAAAAAACTGAAGAATCTTAATTTTCCCCCCGAAAAAAAATAAATAAATAATTTATCCAAATTAAAATACCCGAGTCAGATTCCCCGTTTTCTAATATCACCTCCAGTATCGATTCCTCCGACGCTTTAAACCGAAACCGAGAAGGATCATCTCGCAATATATCACCCCGAAACATCGACAGTATTCCCAATAACGCGAAATAACTAGAGAGATTTGTCATAAACCGTCGCCCCTGAAAACCCCGTAAAAATTCAAAGG
Source organism: Psyttalia lounsburyi (assembly GCA_030522865.1). Taxonomy (NCBI): domain Eukaryota; kingdom Metazoa; phylum Arthropoda; class Insecta; order Hymenoptera; family Braconidae; genus Psyttalia; species Psyttalia lounsburyi. The sequence goes on along the minus strand of JAPYZN010003771.1, from coordinate 8,134 downwards.
ATTGTTTCTATGCATTTGAAAAAGAATTGGACAAGACCAAGATAAATTTGTCCCGACGCATGTCAACTTCTTTTCCTCATTTGTTCGCAGAAAAAAAAATGGGCGCCGAAAAAGTGGCAAAAAAAAACATTTCTGGAGAAAAATCGAAGGAACATCCTCGTGATAAACGAGATAACAAGAGTGCATTGCCGTATGAGAGCCGGAGGCACTCGTTTTCGAGGGTTTCTCGAAGCTCTTAAAGGACTTTTCTTCACTTTCCACTCGCTCCCTCTCCTCTCTCTTTTTTTTTTTTCATCCTCGAGGGTACTTTTTAAGGGGAATTTTACCTTTCATTTTTTTCATCGAGTGGTACACGAGCAGTTTATCACTATTTTTATGGGAAATAAAATGTATAATAAACGTTTGTAGAGATCTCTATTCCACTTGGTAATAAAATAAGTGGAACAGGGGACGCTTTTAGATTAAGTTTTTCATGGCCAGAGACATTTTTTTTTTTTTTTTCAAGTTAAAACATGAGGTACAATTTTATCGAGGGCTCCCGCTGTGTTTTCAATCGCTCGTCGGTGAAATTGCGAGCTCAGGATCCACCACGACAAAGTAAAATTACGCCGTTACGTACCAGTGTCGCTTACGTAAAGTGTATTGCCCGAGTTTTCTACAGCTCCACCATGTACATGCACTCGTGCGCCTACATTCAGCCCCCCTCCCCCCCCTCCCCCAATGGTCAATAAACTTGAGAACCCATTACACGTTATCATGGATTTTTTCCCAATTTTTGTTTGTGACGGTGGAAAGTATTTTAATACAGGATGAATTCTCGGCTGGAAGGGGATGCCAATGTTTGGCAATATAAAGTCCTGGAATGTTTTCATCCCTGCGCAAACAGAAAATGGGCATTTTTTTTTTATCTCGAGAAGTCGTTGAAAGATAGATTTATGAAGCATGAGTCAAGAGTCTTCTCCATTCGGACAATGGGGACAGAGATCAGTGCCAACGGACTAGTTTTGGATTTTTGGAGACGACGAGGGGCTTTCAGATAATTCATTTCTATATTTAAAAATGAAAATTCACATGGCGAATTTTAATTCCAATCGGCGAATTTTTCACGTACAATAAACTGTCTGAATTAATAATTCTCACTTTGGAATTATTGTCTCTGAACTTTGAAAAGAATCCGTCAACACTTTCCGGATAATCTCCATCTATTTTCAAATTTCTTCATCAACTTTTCTTCTGTAATCTGAGAACGTCGAACAACGTGGAAGGTAGAGGAAAAAGTTTCTCCTAGAATTGAGTTGCCCGAAGGATACCGGAAATAAAGCGCCTTTGGTAGAGATGACAACGACTGCCGGATGCTGCTTGGCTGGCACTCACCAGCGTCTAAATGCCATGCTATTTGCCGAGGTGAAAATGAACTTGCTCATAATCAAAAGTCTGGTGAGTTTTACAGAGACCTCCATTCCCCTATTATTTCGTTCTGCCAGAAATAACTGGATAGAAATTATCAACAATTGAGAAACAGCTTTCCAGTTCTGTAATTTACACTTCAACAGTTCCAGTAACACAATTCAAAACTGCCTAACTAGATGAGCATCAGTTGAGCACTTCCATTATCTTTAAAATCTCCTTTGAAAACTAAACATTAATCGCATTGTTTTCCCGACTAGCTCCATTGATTGGATTCATGAAGAGAGATATGAAGCTTACATTACGAAAATGATGAGACTTAATCAATGACAAGACCGGCAAGTGAGTTCAAATTAGTCAATGAAGTTAGCACAATATCGGAAACTGGTTAAAACGCCTCTATCCACTATTGAATCCTTTGATTCTCATGACTGGACTGAAACGCGTCTCCACAACAACACTCGCCCAGTGCTCGTTCAATCAAACTAATTGGCCGTTAAATCTCTGGGCTCTGGACTGAATCAAATTACGGGCAGTTTCACTTGGCATGGAACTCACGTTTCATGATCCCCGCGCTAAGGAAATAATTCCTATCGTCAATGGAAAGCACTCTATCTAGTTGATGAGGTCTTCGTAAAAGTCTGAAGCAGCATACCTTGAAGTCCAGTAAGAAGCAATGATACACCGGACGAACAAGTGTCTCAAATTAAAGCATTAAGACATACACTCTAGGTACTCTAGGATTCTTAATTATCTGCTGTTATCAGCTTATGATTTTCCGTTTGTCTTCTGTCTCATATCCCATATGGTGTTGAATTGTCCCGCTGACAAAAAGACAGTTGTTCATGTCTTGAACGTGATAAATCTTAGATATTACCATCTCCTTAAAGATCTCCTAGACCTTGATCCTCATACACAACCCATCCAATAAAAAGCTGTTTTTGTTCGATCTAATAATAAAGATTGCACCCACTTACACGTTCTATATTTCTCTCGGTCAAGTGCTGCCAGAGTTGAGGGTGTCGAGGCCATTGAGAAGTGCACTCTTGGCCTTATCAGCCGAGAAATGCAACGTGGGTAGGTGATCTCCCTGAGTTGGCCCGCCGTAAAAGGCATATGGGCTGCCAGAGGCTTCCTAAGTATGTGGGCAGTCCACCAAAAGTGATATTACCATAAAGTCTCGGTGCAGAGCTCGAGTGTCAACTCTTGAACGCACCGCAAACCTTGACTATCCTATTATCGCAGAAATTCGTAGAAGACATGAGCTTATTATGCACCACCTCTTCTAGGCTATCTTTTTTTTGTGGTGAGGAACTCTCTAGGTAATAACTGGAGCACCCAAACAATAAACTACTTGATCCAAACATAGCTTCGAAGGTCGGGTTGAAGAATAGTCCATCTGATTGATTTTCCTTCATCTCACTGTTACAGTCTAATATTAACCCTTTTCAAGCTGACCATTGTCTTCCAGATGAAATTAAAAAAATCTGCTCGACTCAATTGACAATTTTTATTACAGAAGGTGTCATCAGCTGCTCAACAGACTTTTCGGAACTGTCCTCTCATAGAAGTTCCTTTATTTTCACCCATTAATTCGACTACTCCATTTCTCCTTCCAACTGGGTTCTAGGCTCTAAGTTTCTAAGATGCTTTCAGCCCTTCCAAAGTGCTTTAATCAATACCCTTGGTCACCCTTGGAGACTGCGGTATACTCACCTACAATAAATAATGCAAGCAACTAATCTGATGGAATACATCCCAAGAATGGCGCCTACTTCAGCATGAGCTGGTAGTTTTCCACAAGAGTAAGCACATGTTTTCAAGCATTTTGGAACAAGTTTTTCTCCGCTTATCTCTCGTCATTCCAGTGAACCTCGTTAGAAGTAATGTCGCCTATCACGAAAGCCAAATGCCAGCCTTCCTCCCCTGGTTACCATTGTCATGAGTATAGATATATCGATGCTAACTCGTTTCGAGTCTACAATTTGGGAGAATGTTCCTTACAGACTATTACACTGTGGCTTAAGCCTTCTTGGGTAGTTCCTCGTACCCTCGTGAATAACTTTCCAAGGAGTTTTGGCACACTTGTGAAACTCGGGTCCGAAAACACATGGATCTTCCGGAATGGTGGGGGACCAGGAGGAGTTCCTGTTCCTGTCCTTTCAGTGGAGCATTTACATGTCGTGGAAATTTGTCACTTTTACGTGTCTTCATCGGAGTAGGAAAGTTTTGGGTAGAAATGAGCGGATTGTTCAACAGGTAACAGACAATTTTTGATTTTAAAATTTTCTTCATTTTTCAGTTCATCTGGATAAATAACCATTGATGATTATGACCATCATTTTAAATCCTTTCACTCATGAAATTTAGAATAAGAGGAGGAGGAATGGCTCCAGCACACAATGTCCTCAGAAAGAGTCACTAGGTAAAGTTTGATAGCTTATTCCCCTTTTTTCCCTTTTGTCCATTCCTTCAGTCATTCTGATAATCCTTCGCTTAACTACGGATTTTGCCATCAAAGGGGTATTTCCGATTTTTATTGGCGAGGAGAATGAAGATGGAATTACCGTAAAGATGAGGAGAGGAATCAATAAAATTCTGGAAGGGCAATTTCGTTATTATCAACGGAGAAAACTTTTCCTCTTGGCTGCATTCATTCACTGTTATTTTCTTGTTATTTTTCAGTCTTCAGTTATTGACATTAGAACTCAAGGGAAAAGGTTTCTGCACTTGGAAAACTACGGACTTCGAGTGTATTTGAACAACAAATGTGACGTCATGAGTTTGAAAGGAGAGATCCTCGAGGAAGGCGATGAATTTTAAAATAACTAGAATGCATTTTTTTTCAAGATCTCGGATAATAAATTCTGATGACTTGCTATTATAGAAACAAAAATAAAACTCCTGTTACCTTTCTTTTAAAGAAAGAGACAAAGTGTCTTAATTCCAGATAATAGTTTTTTCACTGTAATCGTAGAATGTGGAATATCTTGACATGATATAAAGCGACTGAGGTAAGAATTGCGGACCGAGGGCTGCAGTATTACCTGGCTGGTTATGCGATACCCCGATAAATTTTCCGCTTGTAGTAGCTCTTAGTCGGCTCTCCAGCCCTGCTCCCTCGCAATATTCGAGGAGAACCGGATTATAACGAATTGTGGGGAAAGAAATTTGTATTTAGTGAGAAGAGTTATTGTAATCGCGAAAGAAAAACCGGAGTTTTCAGGTACATTCGTCTGGATTACCACACTTATCACAAGAACTTTCCTTTTACTAATTTTGGATCTACGTCTTGTTTTATGAGAAAACCTTTATTTCATGCTCTAGTTCTTCTATGCCGTATGAAAAATTTATTGTCAATTCAATGGAATAAGACATTAACTCACCCTTTTTGGACGCGTGAAACGAGTCATCTTTGGGCACATACTGAATATCGCCAACCAAAGTTGTGTTTGGCAGTATGACCTTGTCCTTGTTGATCTTGTATATGGCGTACTTGAAGGCCAGCTCCGTGCTGCTATCCTTTTGGTCATGAGTGAATATGGCACCTGAAACCAAAGCCAAATTGTCAATTAAAAATATCTAACGCACCAGTCCTTGATTCTCTCAATAATTACAGTATTTTCATCGTTGAATGAATTGTTGTGACAAAGAGAGCACTCAGTGCAGGGATTACGACGAGATGGAGTATCTCTTGCGGTTGTTAACCAATGTCAAGTGCACACCGGACATTTACTAATTGCTGACGCTTGCGGTCAATGCAGTAGAACTTCAAGAGGTTACAGCATCAATTATCCACGGATTTCCGCAATTCAACTTTGTCCCTGGGCTTAGGGAAGAAGCTACTGTTTTCGGGGAGAATCTGGAGTATATTGGACGTGTTGGATGCCTCATTCATAATGAATATTTCAATCTGGAGTTGGCCAGAAGGTATTTACCCACTCCCGACATTTTTCCGAGCACATGTGGGTGACATACAGCCCCTAGGCTTCAGCTAATGGCTCATTAATATCTGTCCAGCCTAGAAGACCTGACAACTCAACGGCTCTACCGTATTTTTAGTAATTCTTTCAGAGAATTTACAAGCTCAAAAACAACTTAAAAAGTGGAAAACAAGAATGCTTTTATTCGCATTGAGGGACAATTTTTTCAAAAATCCAAGTCAAGGAGGGAAAAAATAGAAAACTGTTGGCTGATAAATGATGGAAGTTATTAACTCGACGGTCTTCAACAAGTTTGGGGTATTCACCATCCGCATCCCTTGTTCTCAGAGGACTCATCCCTGGGAACATGATACTCCGGAGCCATCCCGGGTGCCATTTGGCGGACAGAGATCTTGGACAATCCCCCGAAGGATCCAGAAGGCCCGAGGAGGGGTTTATCCGTCGGATTTGAGGGTCGTTGAGATTAATCACGTTAATGCCTCGTAAACAGTTTCGTAACCAACATGTCAAGGGTGTCCAGCGGGGCACCGATGGTCCTTAGTGCCAACATCCTCCAACTGTAGTCACAGTCTTCGGTAATAGTCGTTAAAGCAAATGAATCATAATGGGGGATTATCGTGACTTCATAGAGGCCATTGTGGATGTTATTCAAAAATAATGTGGCGAGTTCTAAACTTTATAATGCTAATAAAAACGTGATTACTGTTATCGTTGTTTCACATGTGTAATGTGCACAATTTCTTATGTTAAGATTTATAAAAACCGCCCATGTCAATTAAAAGGGACTTGAGGTTTACGATCTTAGAAGTGGGCTGAATGTGATTTAACGTAAAAAATTTGCAAAGGAAAATTTAATTTTTAAAATTCAAAATAATATATTTCGCTAGGACTGCGAAAAAGTAATCTTGATGGGGTAAAAAAAAAACAATTTATGAGAGGGCAAAAAAAATTCTAGAATTGTAACAATTGAAGCACCAGTAATCACGTTCTCTCCCCGGAATTTCCATTATTGAAAGAGTGTCCCACTGAAACCAATATTTCCATAAATTCATTGAAATTTATCACCACAAGTCTCCCCTCCTTGGACACTCAATACTCAATTTGCCAAGCATTCTACATAAAGTAAACTAGACCGTAGACTGAGAGGGGGGAAAAAAAATCTTGACGAGAGTGAAATAACTGCAGCGAGAATGAATGCACTGAGGCACGATACTCCGATGAAAAAACAGAGAGCGGAGATGAAAGACCGAAGAGATGGGAAATAAGGTGGGACGAATGAAAAGCGAATTTCTTTTCCACTTCTTGGCTGGAGTGCAAAGAAAATGTTCCTCGAGATTCATGCTGCGACGCCGAGGTAGTCCGCAAGACGAATGAAGTTAGTCGTTACTACTTCGAATAGTCAAGTATTCAAGAGGGTAGATATGCTCACTGCCGCCAGCCAACTGTCTCGTTATCCCCACAGATTTTAAAATCCGTTACTGGAAGAAATTCTGGGAGGCAATATCGCGTGAAGTGCTAATTCACTTTTTTATGTGGAATGTCTCGATTCTGGCCCGTTAAAATTCATAATGTGAAAAAATTTATGAATCTCTTTTCACTTATTTTTTTTTCATTCTTTTCAAGTTTTTTCAGTGATTATTTGCTTCAAATGTGCAGAATATGCCGGAATTGACACACATCTTTATCGATTTTTCGCGTGAAAATGAGTGCATTCAGTGAATAATATCTTTGGCCCCATCTCCAGGCGAATTAAACTCCTCACTTCCTCCGCTTCCTCCTCTAAAAGATTCGGTAGTTTCTGTCATTCGAGTTTCATTTTCCTTCGGGGGTTGCCGAGACGAACAAACTCTGCTGAGGCAGTGGCTCCGCGAAATCGAGAAAGATGCTGAGGCAATGGATGGTATGTAATTGGAAAACTTATTGCAAGCCTCGGAGGAAATCAAAATGCGTGAGATGAACTAATTGAATAATCAATTTTTGTACAGAAGAATTCAGCGGAATAAAAATTTTAATTTACGAATCTTTGACATCTTCGGTACCCCTAGAGACAGAGCATTTCCTCACATATCGAAGGCCGGGATACGTAATCCTATTATTTAATATAAATATTTTGGTAATTGACATATGAAAAAGAACCCATAGTCAATATCAACAGATGTTATACTTGTAATTAATTTATAAATTAAAGTTGAAATATGTCAAGTTGATTAAAACCAAATTAATATATTTGGTGAAGCGGATGTTATAAAATCGACTGGCGAACAATCTAATTTGATCTATTTTATTATTCTTAAAATCGTCAGTTAAACAAAAATCATTATTTCAATACATGTAATTTACTATTGTTTTATTTCTCGTCTACATTACTATAATATCCGGACTACGAAAGAATGAGACGAAGTTTATTGAGATTATTAAATTTTTCATATTTTTAGAAATAATTGAACGTTTTCGATTTGACGAGAGATTTAGAAATAATTGAACGTTTTCGATTTGACGAGAGATTATTGTTCCGGCTATTTATTTTATCATCTGACTTCGTGATTCTTATACAATTGTTGTCTATCATTTTTACTATTTGCAAGAAGAGATGAGATCAACAACAAATGAAATTAAAAAATAAAACATTACAATCTTCAGAAATTGAGTAATTGTCTGTTTTATGTTGTTCTAGTTTAATTTCCAAATTTTACTTTCACATTGACATTGAAATGATTGCACGATTCATTGAATCGCAATTGATTTTTATGTTACACTGCAATCGCCCCAACAAACGAGATATT
>JAPYZN010003768.1:0-20985 GCA_030522865.1 Psyttalia lounsburyi | reverse complement strand
CTCTCAGCTATTTAGATCCTTAAAGTACTTAGATCTTCAAGCCCTCAGATCCTTCAAGCCCTTAGATCTTCCAAACCTTAGATACTTGAATCATCAGACGCGTCAATTTTTTAGATCGTCCGAACTTTCAGACTCTCAGATACTTAGATCCTTAAAGCACTTAGATCTTCAAACCCTCAGACCCTTCAAGCCCTTAGATCTTCAGACCCCTAGATACCTACATCATGAGACGCTTTAATTCTTAAAATCATCAGACCCTTACATACTCGGATCCTTCAAGCCCTTAGATCTTCCAACCCTCAGACCCGTTAATTCTTAAGATCATCAGACCTTTCAGGCTCTCAGATACTTAAAGTACTTAGATCTTCAAACCTTCAAATCCTTCAAGCCCTTAGATCTTCCAAGCCCTTAGATCTTCAGACTCTTACCCTCCTAATCCTAAGATTCCGCCCAATTATTGACCATTTTTTATCTCACCCTCTACGCAATTATTTCTCAAAAACCCTCTTCAAAATGCTCCTAAATTTTTTCAATTACATATTTAATTATTCTTGGGGATCTAATTATCACAAAAAATGTGGATAAAAAATTCAAAATAAGAACAAAGAGAGGGTCAATCTTAGATTTTGGTATTCAATCTAGATCAAACTGTCTAATCAATATTTTATCCCCAATGTTTGGCGTTTTAAAAATAACAACTGGACTGGAGAATTCCAAATAGTAATTGAAACGGTGAAAAATGCCGTTTTTTCCCTGTTTCCTGCAATTTCCCGAGAAAATCACTATTTCTCAGTCTTCTTCTACTCAATCCAACAAAACCCATCAAAACGATCTACGTTTTTTACCGGTATGCGAGGTCAAGACCACTCGAAACACGCAACAAATCAACGCAGAAGAGAATATGCAGACCCAAGAGGAAAAAAAATACAACGGAATAACAAAAAAAATTGTGGAAAAAAAAAAAAATTACACGATCGCTGGATGCAACGATAAATCAGTGTTTGCCTGGAATCCCGTGTGTTCTCCAAGGCGGTTGGCCTTGAACGGCTGGGAATGACGAAGAATGTGAAAAGTTGGCATTTTAAATTTTAAAAATAAAAAAAAATAGATCATTTTTTCAATTTTCTCCAGAAAAAAAATGGAAACAAAATTCAGCAGAAAGAATGCCAACACTTGAGCATAATTTCCTTTCTAATTTTTTTTTTTCACTTCTCGCATTAAAAAAAAAATCAACGAGCGTACGTCTGATGATTTTTATTATTACTTTTCCTCGTGGATTAAATAGAGATTGAAAACAAAGGATGAAATTAGAATGCAGATATGGTAAAAAATCTATTTTTGTGAAAGTTCTTTTTTTTTCTTTCGTCGTCTCTCCCATTGAATTTTTGCCAGAAAGAGTGTCAGACGAGAACAAAGACGCACAAAGAGCCACCTCTTCCATTTTATTCGTCGACCTACTGGCTGCGCACTATTCTTATTATTATTTTTTTCTTTCCTCCACAATTTTTTTTTCATCTCTTTCCTTCGAGCGTGACACCGACGACCTGACGTCCCCTAACTTTCACCTAAGCTACAGCCACACGTGATTCATCTGATCTTGGCATTTGCGTGGACGTGTGATAGACCTGGGTCAACGTAATTTCTAGTATTTCGAGGGGCTCCCGAGGGCCTCCAAGGGCACGGAGAAAGCAAATTTCGTCAATTTACGTCTATAATTTCACTCCCGAGTGTCTTCATTATTATTAGTCAGTGATTATTAAAACAAATAATGAGGATTTATTTAATTCATCACTGTTACGGGTTTTTTATTGTAAGGGCTTGGCTGCGAGCTTAGTCAGAGTTTAGGCAGAGTTTAGTCGGGTTAGGTCATCGGCTAGTTGAGGTCGACTGAACGTCGCCTGAGTTCTTGGAGAAATAATAGTATGCTTCCAAAGGGGTTCATTTATTTTCGGTATTTTCGGTTAATCAGAGCCTAAGCTGAGTCTAATCAAAGTTTAATCGAAGTTTAATCGGAGGTTAGTCAAGGCTAATATTTAATAGAAATTCAGGCAAGGCTGAGTTCGTGTTCACTAAATGATCACGGTCAGGGTTTTTATAGAGTAAAGGTTTAGTTCGAACTTAGGAAGAGGTTAGTCAGAGTTTAGTCAGGTTAGGTCATGAGTTAGTTGAGGTGGACTGAATGTCGACTGAATTATTGGACAAATAAGAATATCCTTCCAAATGGGTTTACTTATTTTGGGAATTGGCGTTTAGTCGAAGCCTAAGCTCCGTCTAATCAAAGTTTAATCGGAGTTTAGTCGGAGGTTAGTCAAGGCTAATGTTTAATGGGAATTCAGGCAAAACTGAGTTCGTGTTGACTAAATGGTCAGTGTTTTTTATAGTAAAGGTTTAGTTCGAGCTTAGACAGAGTTTAGTCATAGATTAGTCAGACTTGGTCATGGCTTGATTGAATTTGACTGTATTGACAAAACATTGAACCGAATATTTCAAAAACTATAGATAATTGGAATTTAAATCCCTGAATTTACATAAATCTCATAAATGTTTCCCTAATTCCCATTCCGTCCCAAGCAATTGGAATTTGCAAACAAAATTAATAAACAAAATCTACTATTACTGATTGAAAATCTTATTATTGTTTGATTCTACGAAGTCAGGAGGTGCTTCACGCCACAAAATATTATTTTAGGATTGTTAAACACTCCAATGACGATATAATTCCACCCCCTCTCAGGTAGTCTACCTCCTGGGCCCAATCTGGTCCCCCCAGGTACGTACAAAATTATAAGTGGGGCACTCCCCGTAATAAAATATTCAGCTAACGACAGTGAATTTTACCTCGGGTTGACCCAATAATCCACCACAAACTAGATATGAAATTCTTAAAAAATTTCAACAAAATTCGACAATAACTTTGGTAATTAATTACCAGACGAGCCTTCCAGGACACACAATCAGGGACAAAAGCCGGCCAATTTTCATCCACCAAATCAATACGAGTGGCAATGAAAATATGAGAATCACCAGCACATGCGGTAGCATGTCTACTTTACAGTTAGTTCTGTTTCGTTGTCTATTCTTGGATCATCGAGGTCTCTCTGACCTCGCAAAAGCCCATCGCATTTTCACTGACTGTCAAAATTTTCTTCACTAATAGCAACACTTCCGCACTAAACACCCGTCTATTCTATTCAATTCCACTCAATTCTATTTTATTTATGTAAAAATAGAACGGAATAGGAACTCTTCGACTCGTTTTTTTATTATTTAAGTTGGGGTTTTAATTTTTTTTAATTTTTCTTCTCTTCGGGGCTACATGGAAGGGGGGAATTCGAGGCGGTTACATTCCCTTGCTCATTTGGGACATGATAAGGGGATTTTTTAATCGTCATTCGGAGGCGCACGGATGAATACGTAAAAACGACTGAAGGCGATCGCTGCCAAGTAGTAAGAAATCAGTAATAGGTTTGTTGTTAACATGTGGTAGGGGTGATATTGCTGACTACCGGGCCCACATATAGACTGTACCAGTACCGCCAATTGCCAATTTTTTCCCTCCAAATTTGACGAATTTTGAAATTTTTTATTTGCAATCAAAAAAAGCAAAAAAACATTTTTTTCGAAAATTAGAGAATATAATTTTTTGAGTCGCTTGTGAGCATCAAAAGGTCCCCGGGGGAACTGAATATGATCTAAAAAATTATGCATACGCCCAGAAAAATTAATTATTCACTCGTTTTATTTTTTAATTTGACAAAAAAAAATTTAAGCCCGTCGGTAATTTTTTCAGCGAAAGTTTCTCGCGCAAAAAACGTTAGAGCATTAGAGCAAACATAAAAATTGAGAATTTGAGGGTAATTAAGAAATAGGGAATGAGAGGCAATTAGGGAATATGCGTATTAATTTTTGTTTGTCACTTGCGTATTGACAAATTATTCAACTCGAAAATATGAGTTTCTTTATTACGATAATGCCCATAAGAGATAACAGTTTGTGGAGAGGTTCGCGTACGTCTCCTAACGGTATCCAACCGGAATATCGTGTAATACGTGGTACAACCCGTTGGCAATGGGCGGAGGTGAATAAAAAAAAAAAATTTGCAAATTCAACGCCAGACAATCGTAAATTTTAAGCGGAAAAATTTCAAGGAAACTCCCGTAGCCATCCAACAGCTCCAGAATTTCATTAATCAGTTAATTAATTAAGCGAAACAATTGAAAATAAACGATAAATTAAATCACCAGATTTTTGGGACTACTCAAAAATTTTTCTGGCACTGAAATCTAAGAAAAAATGTAATGCCAGGAATTGAGAAAATAAATTAAGGACGACCGATGAGAAATGAGTTTTTGGAAAATTATTTGCCGATGAAAGTGCATTTTGATTTTCGATTTTTTTGGAGTCTAAGGTTGCGGAGTGGGGGGTAGGAAAAATTTTTGTGACGTTTAAAATCAACTGCTCGAGATGATTTTACGTCTGGTGAATGGGATACGACCGCCTGACCCACTGCCCAGTTCGCCACTGCATTAAATTGTACGCTTCTCGTTTTTTTTTTTTTTCCTTATTTTTTTTCTCCTCCTGGTCGTTCCAGTTCAACCGGAGCCAGGCTTCGGGCTTCTTTGCTGAAGATTTTTAAAAGGAGATAAGGCACTGTAACACCGGAGGCCATTCTTTCTCTTTTAACTCGGAAGAAAAAAAGTATAAAAAATTGAGGGGGAAAAAATTTTGAGAAACAAAAAAACAGCAATTGCACAACGGAATTGAGTCTTTGAGGTGTCCAATAGGAATGCCATGGAATTTTTATTTACTCCAGTTGTTTATTTATCTGATCATGTGAGAAAATAGTTATCACTACTCAAGGCCCCGATGTCAATTGTTTTTCTTTTCATTTTTTAATTTACAAACGCGTCTATTTAGAAACTGAATTTTTGTAATGAGTAGATTCCGAAAAAAAACAAAAATGGGAAAAAAAACTCGCGAAAACAATTGGGAGGAACAATTGAGAACCCGGAGCACGTGAAGTACCAGACAATTAAAATGGCAATTTTTTATTAATTTTTTTGGGGCGAAAAAAATGGGGAAAATTTTGTTAAAATTTTTTCAAAAAACGTTTTTTTAATTGCCCGATGTCCGGGGGATTGGAAGACTTCGCATTTCAGCCTCCCTCCCCCCGTTTTCTATTTCCCCCTCACTTCCCAATATTTTCCAAAAAGGCATTTTCAAAATATTCCCAATGTTTTCTATTTTTTTTTCTAACAAATATTTATAATTCTTGGGGACCCTCTCACCCCAAAAAATGACTTTCCAAAAATTCTAAATATATATTTAGGGAGAGAGTCGAGTGACAGTAAATCATTAATTCAATTTTTATTTTCTCGCGCGGCTGGGGAAGAAGAAAAAAAATTTCTCTGGTGTCCATTATCACGTGAGGTTCTACGAGTGCCCAAAAATAATGGTGGCACCTTTGCAAACGTTATCTCGGCCCATAAATGGCGCGGGCGGTTGGCTTTAACTTCCCTCTAAACCCCACCTTTGTCAGTGAGACCACGTGGTAGTAACTGGTGGCCACTCTATATTCACAATCTGCCAGAAATAGCACGAGAGGAGCTTTCGGGGCTAAAAGCCCCTACGACCGCCTCAAAGCTCCATTCTACAGAGATTAATTGAGAGATTCAATATTTTTTTTTTCCGGCTAAAGGACCCTCCCGTAACTCTCCTATTTTTGTTAGTGGACTTTGGAGGGGAGAGAATAGACTCCCAAAAAAAAATCCATAACCCAATTATTTAAAAAAATACAATATAACATTTAAACTAATGACTCTGCAAACATTGACTGGAAAATCGTCAGCCTCGCAAGGAAAATTCTCATCAATTTTTTCTCTCCCACTCAAGTCGACGAGTATTTTTGTACTTAAACACCCCGAGGCAATTGTTTATTGTCAATTACCCGTCTGAAAAATTCGGGGGGTAGTCAAAATCCCCACCCCTCGTTCCCCTAATCCGTGACGATTTATTCAGTGGAGAGCTGGTAAAACGTGACAAGTGAATTATCCAATCGTCGTTAAATATATAATCGCGATGAGTAGAAAATGTATAAATATTTTTCACTGCAAGTTCGTCGATTAACAAAACCAATTGCACAAACCGATCTCCTTGAATGCCTCCATTGAACCCGTGAACATTTATACCATTACCCATTTCACATCCACACAATCTCAATTGAAACTATCATAAACGTCCATCACATAACCACCCGGTATTTATCTAATCCCCATCGTTTCCCCTGGCTCTCAATGCCACTGGTATCAAATTGTTGTTAATAATACCCCAACAATGAGTCTGACTTCTCATGTACATGTCATTTGCATTCACAAACGTCAGGAAATATACGCCTTTGAGGCTTGGAACTGTCAGAGGTAAATTCAAAACGAGCCACGAGAGAGAGAAACAAAGAATTACTTCGTTGAAAAATATTCAATAAAAATAGCCAGCAAAAAATTAATCTGGGAGTGGAATAAAATCCTACAAAAAATTGCCTACTCTAATTTTTTTTCTGTAGAATTTAACAATTACTTTTACTTATTTTTCCTTTTTTAAGAAAATATTCTCTAATTTATTCCAGAACGCTCCGGATTTTTATTGAATAATTCTCTCTGTGTCTTTAATGGAATAAAAAAATTGGTGGGTCAAAAAAAAATTGAGGTTTTAATGGTACGAATTAATAAATAAATAATTGTAGTAGGGGCTTACCACATGGCCTGCACCGAGACGGGCTTGAAGATGTGCTGACGTCCGCACACACTGACACTGAATCCCCTGCAAAATCAAAGGAAAGCGAAAACCGGAAATGAGAGCCAGTCAACTGTGTAGGTGGTACATTACCCTCAGGCCCATTATTTTCAATCCTCTCTCAGCTATTACAGGTTTAATTCCTCACTCAATCAATTTTTTTTTCCTATCGAGAATTGTTCACATGATAATTGAGTGAATAACAAATTTTGCGTTGATTTTCATTAATCATTAACTTCCCTCCTTATTAATAAAAAAATTTCCAATAAATGACTCTAAACAAATTAATTTGACGCTCAGGTCCCCTTCAAATGATGAGATAATCGTTTTAATTAAAGCGTAAATTTTCCCGAATTTATAGAATATTAATTAATTACAAAATTAGAGTATTTATGGTTACTCGATAAAGGTCGAGGGGCTCCCGTCGTCTGCTCCCAACAATTACCCTCAGGCCCATTATTTTCAATCCTCTCTCAGCGATTACAGGTTTAATTCCTCACTCAATCAATTATTTTTTCCTATCGAGAATTGTTCACATGAGAATTGAGTGAATAACAAATCTTGCGTTGATTTTCATTAATCATTAACTTCCCTCCTTATTTATAAAAAAAATTCCAATAAATGACTCTAAACAAATTAATTTGACGCTCAGATCCCCTTCAAATGATGGGATAATCGTTTTAATTAAAGCGTAAATTCTCGCGAATTTGTAGAATATTAATTAATTACAAAATTAGAGTATTTTTGGTTACTCGATAAAGGTCGAGGTACTCCCGTCATGTGCCCCCAACATTTAAATAAATTAATTCAGACGTGAGTTTAACGCAATTGCATATTGCATTGGAGTTACGACGGCATCCGTTGCATCGAATCCACTGGCTAATTACCGAGTACGCGCACTCGACCGCGCGTGTTACATAAAGGCCTGCGTTATGCCCGAGTATTGCGTAGTGAAATTGAATATTCGGAGATTCGGTCAAATCAAATAAATAAATAAATAAATAAATAAATAAATAAATAAATAAAAATTCCCCACGCGTTAATTTAAGCCACGGGAAGCGCAATTAATTTCTCCCAATCAAAACGATTTCATTAATAATTTTTAATAAGCAAATTTCTATTAAATTAATTCAGAAAAAAGTATATTTAAAAAATCAATGACAATTACTTATCAACAAAAAATAACATCCCCCGCCCCTCACGGGCAATACTTGAAGACAATACCCAAGTTAATTCCCCGGGCGTTGATGAGAGCCCCCCCCCCCGGCCCCCCCGTCACCGAATGAGATGCACAATGCGTTACCACGGGTCATTTACACGCTCATAAATGAACAAGAGGGAAATGTGTACGTGCATGTATGTAGAATTAAACGCATGAGGAGGAGACCCCCAGAAGAAACGGAGCGAACCCCGGGGTTCGTTGACATCGGAGCGCGCCAAGTGACCGTCTCCCTCCCGCCTTTTGATCCGTCCGTCTTAACGCTCGTAATTTGCAGACTGCCTGGCACCGATTATTCACCCCCCCCCCCCCCCCCCCCCCCCCCCCCCCCCCCCCCCCCCCCCCCCCCTCCCCCCCGCTACCGCCGTCCTCATCCTCTGTCTCTGCGATTCACCTCGAGAACAACGGCTCATGAATTTTTAATATGAGAGAGATTATCTGGAGAACTAGTCGCATATCTCGAATGATTGATGACTCATCGAGTGAGGAGAGAAATTTCTCAGGTAGTGGGAAAATAAATTGTCGGTATTGTGTCATTGATCGGAGTGATATAAACGAGAATGCGTTTGTTATAAAAAAAAAATTTTGAGTTTAATTAATTTTTTTTTTTTCAACGAGAGTTGAGAATTCAGTTCAAAATTGGAGCGTTTTTTTATCCAACAATATCCTCTGACGTCACAAGAATGTGGAACGCTATATAAATTTCCCGTCTTTGATGTAAAAAATGATTGCCGATAGGAGGGCAGCGGAGCTCAATATATACAAGAAATGTGAAATGAAAAAGCCGCTTGGAACTCAATAGCCGAGTCGGGAGAGCACCCGATGCATAATCGGAAGGTCCCCGGGTTCAAATCCCGGTCTGGACAATCCATTTTTTTTTTTTCAGTAAAAATTTCTTGTAAAATTTATATTGAGAATAATCCTGGATCCTATCCTACCTATTCCAAATCCCATATCCTCTGACGTCACAAGAATGTTGATCGCTATATAAATTTCCCGTCTTTGATGGGGTTTTTTTTTTTCGGGAGTCTGATGGATTATTTATTATTATTTAAATGATAATAATAAACGGGGGGGGCCCTCCCCCCCCTTATTGATTACTCGTCTTATATCACTCAATGGAAAATTTCTCCATTATTCAACATGAAATCAAGATATTACGTTATCTTATGATATAATATACGATAATAGGCCAGAGTGGAATGAACAGAAAAAGAGTGAAGGAAAAATAAAGAATAATCAACTGACCCGTCACCGTCGAGGGTTATAGCCGTGTCGGCGAGCACTCGTAGAACGAGACCAACGGTCGCTTGTGCATGACAATCAATACCAAGGAGGCAGCTCTCCTCGGCATCCTGGTTACCATTGCATGAAACAACGACAAGGTAACGCGTTCTTCCCGGATGAACTGATTCCAATTTAACAGCCTGTAACACAAAATTTATAATACTCAGTTGATTGTGAGAAAGAAAGTACATTTGTTGAGGTAATTATTCGAGTGTTTGTTGTTACTTTACGTCGGAACGATAAATAGTTAATGGCTTAACCATAATTGAACTGGATTTTATTTATAATTTTGGCTCTTAAATTCATCCTTTGGAATTTTTTTTTGGCAATGAATTAGAAATAGTCTCCCGAATTATTTTTGCATTAAATAATTAGCGCAACAATTAATTAATCTCTTGTTGATTGTTAAATGAATATCTGGTATTGTTTACGTTACCTTCAAATTTAGATGAAATATTATTTTAGAAAAATAATGGATACCCAGTCGAACGAATTTGCGACATTAAATCCGAGGAAGCCATGGCAAAAATGACTGTCAAAAAAAATCTCAAAAATAAAAAAAAATTATTAGTATCGCTCTCATCTTCGAACTCGGTTCAAAGGACACTCAAGCCAATTTTTCGAGCCATTTCAAATTGAATTCAGACCATTTTTTCCCCTTCTACCCAAGCAATAAGACATCCATTCATACAAAATATCATGAGGAAGAATAAAAAAAAATGATGAGCCTGATTATCCCAATCTCTCCAGCCATCATCATTACATAAAATGATAGTTTAATTCGTGAAGCAATTAGAGTTAACATAAAAAGTGAAAGACTGATGGAAAAAAAAAATAAATCAGCGAAGAAAAAAATTATATTGTCGCAGGAAGTCATTTGCTTCGACAGGATTTCCTGGTCTGCCCTGTTTATTTGATGTTTTATCGCTGCAACAATTTTCCTCTTTTTTTTTTTATTTATTACAAGAGGAAACCAATTCACGTAACAGTATTTGCCGATAAATCCTGTATTATATTATTAATCGAGCGTTAAGTGTTTTCATAATGAAATAGCATTGGTAATGTTGTTGATTATTTTTTTTTTTTTTATTCATCCCTGTTGGTTCTATTGAGAGGATTGGAGTTTCCTTGTTCCGCATTGAAAGTGTACAAAATCGTGGAGATACATTGGCAAGAACTGAAATTGATACTGACGATGAATTACGTAAGGGGCATCTGAACCACAGAGAGAGAAAGAGAGAGAGAGAGAGAGAGAGAAAAAAAATCCTGAAGAATAAAAGGGCGAGATATATGTCACCCAGATAATGCCAAGCGTTGGATGAATTTTTTATTTTATTTTTTTTTTTTTCGGCGTAAAAAATAATTGCACGTTTATTTCACTCGCTTGCTCCATTTAGTCTCGTTTCAACGAGTGCAATGATCCCCTCGGCGGTACTAGCAAGGGTCCAAAGTCGCTGGGTGTGTTGACTGTATCAACAGATGCGGTTTTTCTATGCATATAAATATCGACGTTACCCGTTAATCATCAGTGGCCGAACAACTTCTGCGTCGCTGGGGCTGATTAATGACCGTTACCAGTTACGGTGGCTAAATGATAGAGCACGTCCTCTGGCAAATGTTCAAACTTGGAAAATTTCCATTGGAAAAAGTTTTTTTTTACAGAATATTTAACAAATTTTTGTCTCCCTCTCTCTTTCTCTCTGACGTGACAATTTTTATTTGTTTCAGATCCCCTGGTAAAAAGAGCCCATTATTTCCCAGTCAGAAAAAATAAATCCTAATTAATAATGTTTATTTATTGTTCCATTGAATTCCGATGGACGGATGGAGATTGGATTTGGAAAAATTATCGGAATTGATAGGTAGAAATTGAGGATATAATATGGAAGCGTTATCGCCCGATTACATTCCCCCGAATGTCTGTTGGGTCAGATGTTATGGAAGTAAGGCATTTAATCGGGCCCAAAACAGTTGCCATTTGTTACCGATAGACAACAGGTTCTGGTGTCTTGCGAAAAACCTCATCCGATTGAATCGAAAATTCCGGAAAAAAACCTGTTGTTCTGGACTGGGTAGACAAAAGCTCAGAGCCTAGGAACTAATGGGAACTCATGAGGAACTCTCTCGAGGCCGAGCCAATCTCATTATTATTACAATAATTATAATTATTCCCAATCAAATCTTCACCGATCAATCGAAATTTCAGACCCAAAGACAAATCGATAAACAAACTGACCAATTTCGATTAATTTTTCCCATTCGGGAAATGATCCAATTTTTTTTCAGCGAAACGACAGGTGAAAAATTCTGTTCTAATTGATTAAAAATCATTAGAAAACAATTTTAAAATATAAACAGACTGCGACTGCACGACCCGCATGTGCTAATTATCCCCCGCCCAGAGTAAATATGTCAATGTCTTATGTTGGGCCCCCTAACCTCCGCCACTCGAAACCGTTAGCCATTGTAATTGCCCACACGACATAACTTGAAATATTCGTTCACACAACCGGAGGAGAAAAAAAAATATCCCCCGCATTGAGAGCAGTAAAATATCGTAGGGCATTAACATACTTTCCATTTTATTCCCAAATAGCATTTTGATGGCGTCCAACTAGGCCACTGTCATCAAATTGCGGGACATTGGTGACATTACGAACATCGGGGATGGGATTTTTTATTACCCCCGTCCCTTACTCGGCTTTTTTTTTTTTATTAAAAACGGAAGTGAACCACCAACGCCCACGCGCACTCAGAAGAAGAAAGCAATTCGCCAACAAGTCCCGAGTGATCGTCATTGTTGACGATAATGGAACGACACGATCTTCACCGAGAAACCTATTTTCGTGGTACGCATCATTGAGACGCGTAATAGTAGCACTTGAACGAAATTGGGAAGTATTTCATGCGAAGTATTTCATTGAAGCATTTGCAATGCCTGTTTTAATCATTTAGTCAACACGACCTCAGCATTTCCTGAATTTTCATTCAATATAGGCTTTAACTAACATCCGATTAAACTTCGACTAAAGTCCAATTAACCTTTGATTAGTCGCAGCTTAGGCTCTGACTAACCAAAAATTTCCAGAAATTTCTGTCTGTGCATGCTCGAATTATCGTATTCTACAAATATCAATCCTTCGACTTCTGCAAGTTCAACTAAGCCATGACCAAATCTGACTAAAGTCTGATTAAACTCGGCGTTTAATCATTTAGTCAACACGACCTCAGCATTTCCTGAATTTTCATTCAATATAGGCTTTAACTAACATCCGATTAAACTTCGACTAAAGTCCAATTAAACTTTGATGAGACGCAGCTTAGGCTCTGACTACCCGAAAATTCTGAAAATAAATAGACGCATTTGGAAGAATATTCTCAATGTATTAGCAAAAAAAACTAAACGTATTAATAGAAAAAGCAATTATCCACTTGTTTAAATATGGGTCAGACAAATAATTGACTTCCGCCGCTGGTTTTTATCCGCCGAATTATTCGTCAAGACCTCTTGACCCCTCTTTAAATTCTTTCAGCCCCTCAGCCCCTCATTTTCACTCTCGGGCTTCTTCTATTTAACCCCGTGAATCCCAAAAAAATTTCTTCCGTCTGAATTACCAATTTTCTTAACCAGATATAATCTCCGACGACTCCAAAACAGCAATTAGTATTTTTTCAATCTCTAATCTCCTTAATGAAACCCATAAACCCGTCTAAGAATCATCTCGGCCTGAATAAACCCCCCTAAAAAACCACCCGGCCCTAAAAAACAGGTTTTCCCCCGCAATAATTTTCAAACTTTTAAATCCCCCCCCCCCCCCCCCATGTCTAAATATAAATTTCCTCTAATTGGGTTAAAATCCAGTTCACCCGAGGATTCCTCCCATCGGTAGATTCCTCCCCAGATACTCGCGGCGGTAGATTGCCATTTCTGCGGTTTTGAAATGTCCGTTTTTTCTTAACTTTGTTTTTGTTTTTTTTTGGTATTTTATTTATTTATTTATTTTTTCGTCTCAAACGCAGGTTGATCCCGGCACAGGTTTTTTATTGGCACAGGCCTCTCCCGAGAGCAGCGGCTGGTTGTTGGACCGGTTGGCCTCCGTCCGTTCATTGGACCCTGATCGATGCCTCTTGCCTCTTCCTAGATACTTTACCTCACCCATACCTATCATCATTATCCTCATCCTCTCCCTCATCTTTATCAGATTCAAATGATTTTTTTTCTCCATTCTCTTCTCTCTCTCTCTCTCTCTCTCCCTCTCTCTCTCTATCGCTCTCTATCTACTTTTCTTTATTTTTTCTAGACAGTTTATGCACAGGGTATGCGTAACACGCACGAAATTTTTTATTAGTTCAGCGAGAGGCTTGTGATACTTTTACATTAAATTTTATGACAATGGGAATGGTCTTGGTAAATTTCTCTTTTATTCATTGGCGAGCCAATCGCTCGTAAACTACGGCAAATATTCAGAGACAAATGATTGTACGGTCTTTCCTGAATTTAAATGAGAGTATTTTTTTTTCAATTGTTGGTTTTCGTTTTTTGTGTTATATCAGTCCGCTATGACCCGAAAAGTTTCAAAAATGCGATTTTTAGGCCCTGTCCGTACGCATGTGTGTGTGTGTGTGGCGCAAATGTTTTTGGAATTTTTTAATTTTTTTTTTTTTTCATCGGGTTTTTTTATAGGACAATTTGAAAATTTGAAAAAAGAGCTACCCAGGGCTCGCCTTCCTCCAAACAACCGGTATTCGGAAATCCCCGGCCGGCCAGCTGGCCAGCCAGTGGGTCGTCTGGCCCGACAGGCCGAAATGCCAAAAAATCAAAGGCCCCCCCTTCCATTTTTTCAATTTTTACCAAATTCGGCACTTTTTTGACCATATCTCAAAAACTATTGATCCTATCGCCTCGGGGTTTGTTCCATTCGAAAGCTGAGCTCATTTCCCATCGATCTAGGGTATTTCCAAATTTTTAAACTGATTTTTCGAAGCGTTTTTTCAGTTTTTCTGAAATTAATAAAATTACCAAAAAAACGGGGGAAAAAAAAATTTTAAAAATTTGAAAATACCCTATATCGATGGGAAATGAGCTCAGCTTTCGAATGGAACAAACCGCGAGGCGATCGGATCAATAGTTTCTGAGATATCGCCGAAAACGTGTCCAACCAGCCAAAAATCGCTCCAATCGGAGGGCCCCAGGGGTCAAAAAATCGAAAGTCCAAAAAATCACTAAAAATTAACTCAGAGGCTTTCCAAAAGAAAACCGACAACTGTTATGATTACGTCCCTTTAAAAACCCATTTTCCATACATTTCAATTCGATGTTGATGAGAATTTGATTGTTTCGAGGTATTCATTGCGATTAATATTTATTATTTCATTAAAATTGATAATTTGATTGGACGGGAATTTTATTATACACAAGTAGTCGCGGCACAATGCACTTGGCGTATTGAAAGAGCCAGGCGACCTCATTGAGCCGGGTTTGAAAGGGCCCGGCCCCCCCATTGGGCCCCTGGAAAAAGGGTTCCCCATGGTTAAAAAAAAAAATTCCCCCCCCCCCCCCCCCGTTCATTAATAAAGCCATTCCATACATATGATTCTATTGTTATCTATCGAGTCTCATCTTTTGTCCTTTGTCTATCATTTCAATGTGAAGTAGGTGGTACGAGTTGTGGGATTTGGATCAGCCAAGTTGTTTGTTTATTGATTCTACAAGTGTAATAATACAATCGCTCAAAATTATTGTCAATTATTGAAATAATTGACACAGCAAAAAAATGTTAAAACAGTCAGGCGAGCCAAAACAAAAATTAAATAACGAAAAAAGAAAATAATTAAGAGTAATAAAATCAAACAAAAAGCAATTTTAATTGAAGACTGATAAACATTTCAATAAATCAAACATTTTTCAAACAATTGTTGTTTCAAATTCAGATTACGACTGCAGAAAAAAATTTTTTTTTTCGCCAAATCTGTTCAAAAATCCCTCAAATAATGGCCATTTTTCCCTGGAATAACGAGAAATACAACTTCAAAATAATTAAACTAGTGAAATCGCGAGTTAAATCCAGCTTAATACGATTTTACATCAGTTCCAGGAGTTCTAGTAATTTGTAATGCACTAAAAATAGCATCAACAGACATTTAATGAACATCACAATTCCCTCAACTCCAATGAGACACCGTAAAAATAGCCGGAATAAAGGATTACGTTCACCGAGTGACTTTCACGTTTCGGATTTTTTTTTTAATTTTTTTTTTTTCCACAGTCGAGGGTAGAGGTGGCTGAATCCTCGGTGGTTTTGAAAGATTGGGATGTGCACGTGTATTGAGAAAGGAATAGACGTTTGGCCTCGTTTTCCCTGTGCCACCAGTGGGTTTAGCAAACCGCAGAATCCTTACGCCGAGACGTGAATCGATATCCGATATTCCTTGGCATTTCAAAACCTTACCCATAAACTGGCACAGTATTCAATGCAACTTGTGGATATTGATATATCTCATTTGTCTTTACCAAAGTATAAAAGACGACATTTGTTGGATTTAATTGTGATAACAGTATTTACGGGATTTTTATGAAAATCTATTACCTCAAATATTTTTCAATTTTCTTCATTAAGTTTTTTTGCTTTTTATATAAAAAGGGAGTGGATAATCGCATCATCTGCGAATGCGGTAGATTAATAATATTCTTTCAAATAAGCCTATTTATTTTGGGAATTTTCGGTTAGTCAGAGCCGGAGCTGCGCCTAATCAAACTGTAGTTGGAGTTTAGTCGAAGTTTAATCGGATGCTAGTCGAGGCTAATATTTAATGGAATTAACAGAGAGAAATTTTTATATGCGTTGGAATGGGTTTACTTATTTTGAGAATTTTTGTTTAGTCCAAGCCTAAGCCGCGTCTAATCGGAGTTTAGTCGAGGTTTAATCGGGTCTTAGTCAAGGCCAATATTTAATGGAAATTCGGGCAAGGCTGAGTTCGTGTTAACTAGATGATCAAAGTCAACGGTTTTTATAGTAAAGGCTTAGTTCAAGCTTAAGCGGAGTTTAGTCAGAGTTTAGTCAAGGCTTAATTGAAGTTGCAGAAGTAGAAGAATTAATATTTTTGGAATGCAATAGTTCTAATGGACCCAGAGAGAAATTTTTTTACTTATTTTGAAAATCTTCGTTTAGCCAGAGCCTAAGCCGCGTCTAATCAACGATTAATTGGAGTTTAGTCGAAGTTTAATCGGATGTTAGTCAACACCAGCTGAACATAGTGGACACCAGTTATAAAATCGCCTGGTCAGATTTTCTAGATCATATTTAGTTGCCTGGCATAAAATTTCGAAATTTAAATTCACTGATTGATTGAACCATTCAATTGATTTCTGTTTCGATTTCTCTCGACTAGACTGTCTCCTTTTCTTAACGAAAACTCATAATTTTAACTGCCAAGTGGTAGAAGCCCCCGCCAGTGTCCTCTAATTTGTTGTGTGTTGTTGCGGTAGGATATGTCATTAGAGAAAAATGTGGAATAGAAACATATGATCTGGCGGTTTAACTGGCGGGGGGGGAGGATTATTCTTTAGGCCTGCCGGTGTAAATCTACTCACTTTCATTCGTTTCGTCTCGGGCGATGAGCGCGAGGGATTACGTTGCGACACTTTCACGAGGATAATTCGTTAAAACGGGTGGGCAAAAAAAATCATTTCGTTGAGGAAATTGAGATTCTTGGTTGAGTGATTTATCAGGTGGGAAGTGATTCTAATACCGAATCGACAAAAAAATTAAAATCTCTCATTTCTTAAATTTTCTAGACTTGACTCCAATTATCCATGGACTTCAATTAACCTTCTCCCAGATAAAACTGACCAGTTGCGTAATAAGCGAATAATCAATTTGATTTTCTCAATTTTAGGGAACCTTTTGAAAGGGAAATATTAACAGAAGCCAATTTTTTCATCAGAACAAGAAAAACGTCCGGAGAAAAATTCATCCACACGGAGAGAAATATTCAATAACGAAACGCATTTCACGCATTTCTCTAGCGGAAGTACGCAATTACCATCGATTAACCCTTTCTATTGTTTTTTTTTTATTATTTTCT
This sequence comes from Psyttalia lounsburyi, assembly GCA_030522865.1. NCBI lineage: Eukaryota > Metazoa > Arthropoda > Insecta > Hymenoptera > Braconidae > Psyttalia > Psyttalia lounsburyi. The sequence goes on along the minus strand of JAPYZN010003768.1, from coordinate 3,605 downwards.
AACGATTGAGTAATACTCCCAGACACTCCTGAATTTCATAATAATTGTGGTAGTCGGGCAATTATTTCAATTACCTGGAGCTAAAATATTTGGTTTGCAAAACCACCAGTCGGTTACAGATGCCGGAGTCGATAAGACTGTGATTTTGTCGATTACGTAAATGTAAAACACCTTCAGGGACAGAACCAAGTGGAGATCTACTGAAGAGTAATTGGGAATTGTCTCGTGCAAGAGTACAATTTGAATAGAAAATTTATCTCCTGAATATTTTTCATCGATTGTATTGTTTTTTTTTTTTTTTTCGATTTAAAAAATTGCCCCCAGTCTCATCCGCAGGGGAAAAAAAAGATTTGAAATTCAGGAATGAAAATAAAAAATGTCCGGAAGTCAGTAATCAATTTCTGATACTCAGGGCTCAATAACGGAAATTGTCACTCACCATTTTCAGGGTTTCCTCGGGTCGTAGCAGCCAAAACATTGACTGGAGATGCTGCTGTATGTCACATCCTGCCGCTGAGACACGACGAGATGGTCTCGCACGCTCATTCGGGGGGAGTATCAGGGCTGCGCCTTTTCCCGCAAAGTAGCATTCGCTTAAACTGCAACAGTAGGAGAAAAAGAGAACCAATGAAAATTGAGGAGGAATGTTGAATGTTTGGGCACGAAGGAGAGATTTTTTTTTTCTCTCAACATGAGGTAAGGCAACAATAATCACTCAATGTTTAGTAAATTAAAACGGCACATGAGAAAAATGACATGTTTAATTGTGCAAATAATGAAAAAGTGCGAATGACGACAATTGACGTTGGAAGGACTGTTTTGAGCGAAAGAAAGTTGTTGAGATATGAATAATAAATGAATAAACAGAATTTACAATTACTGATTTAAAAAATGTTATTGTTTGATTCTACACAATCAGGAGGCACTTTACACCACAAAATATTAATTTCATCCCGCTATGACGAAAAATAAAATTTTTGCTCGTAACGCGTGCAAAAAACCTTCTTTGGCTCATGGGAGCCGAGTGCGAGCAGTACAATCCAAAGGAGCGCTCCCGCTCGTCTAAAAAATTTTTTTTGCACTCGTTACGAAATATATTATTTCTCGCCTAGGGAGGAAAGGAGAACAAGTCATCCCCACGTGGAAAATTACGACCCGAGCCGAAGGCGAGGGTTGTAAGCACCTGGGGGATACTTATCTGATTCCCCTGCCGAGGGTTGAATGTGATTTTTCAACGAAAATGAGCGAAAGTGAGCGTTCGCTCATTTCGCTCATTTCGCTCAGTTTGCTCATTTCGCTCAGTTTGCTCACTTGGCTCAATTTGCTCAGTAAGAATGCTCACGATTGATCTATCTACATAGAAAACACACGATTACCGAATTGAACGGCCATTTCTACTCAATTTTTTTTCTCTCCGTATGACAATCATTGAATTTCAACATTACGAATCACAAAATCTCCATTGTACATTCAAGATTCTCGACTGATTTATCAAGGGTTGAAATTTTAAACCGTACGACTAAGTGTCAGGGTCTGATGCATGTTGTAAAAGGGTTAGTCGATCGATATCTTCGTCTGCTGCCCTTTTGCCAGCGTCTCTTTGTTTTCTAGACTGCTTATCCATGCCCTGTGATTACTGAGAGGAAAGAGAGAGAGAGAGAGAGGAAACCCATTCCCCTCTCGGGAGGGGGGAGAGAGGGGAGGGGGGGCTGAGCCCCCCCATTGAACAACACTGCAAGGGGCCCATTGCACAATCGCATTAGTGGATCACCCGCTCGTGATAAAAGGATTTATGGAAGCGTTCAGAGTGTATTCTCCACACATTGTCCGTCTATATGCTGAGGCTTTATTGGTATTTTTACAAGGGGATAACAAATGAGACTTCTGAAGCATCGAACTTCGATATTGCGAGTTAATTCGTATGAATGAATAATCGAGTGTATCGAGTGCTCCTGGATAATAAAAAAATAGGGGATGAAATTGTCGACGCGGATATTTAAAAATGAAAAATGAATGGAGAATTTTTTTTTTTTTTTTTTTCGGAAAGTGAATCTCTTGGTTTTTGCAACGAACATTGATTTAACGAAAATAAAACACAAAATAATACACAATCGAATGAATTTGAGATATTGAATACGAGGAGGCCATGGCAAAGATTGCTTTCGAAAATATTCACGAAGTATTTCGAAATTGTAAGGGAGGGTGATAATTATCACATCAGTAGATGTAATTACCATAAATATCATCAGCCTCCGATACTGTCACATCGCAACTGATATTGAAAATCCTAATTGAAAGTCCTGGGAGTATTAAATCCCAATGTACGCAGGCAATTTTAATACGAAGTAAAAAAAAAATATCAAAAATAAAAAAAAACTATTATTGCTATCGCTCTCATCTTCGAACTCGGTTCAAAGGACACTCGAGCTGATTTTCCGAGCCACCCCGGATTGAATTCAGATTATTTTTTTTAGTAATCGTCGAAATGTGGATTTTCGGAAAAAATGAGGACAACAATTTAATACCAAACGAATCGAATTTCAATTAATGTCGAGGGCTAGGGCTCGACTGCATTCGCAAAAAAAGTGATTTGATTCCGCGGATTCAGTCGTGGAAATTTTAAAAAATTCCAAAAGGACGAGAGGGTCTAAAACTCCCATTATCGAACTTTTTGGATCCTAATCGATCGATACAATCCAAAAAATCGAAAACTTAAATTTCAACGATTCGAGTGCTCCCATTCGGGACGAAAGAAGAAAAAAAGAACTTCTGCTTTGCTCGTGAAATAGTGAACTCGAGGCCATCAGTAAAATAATAGTAGAAAACCTAGACCCTGTTTTCGAAGTATTTCCACGTCTAAGAATGCAGCTGTTCGGTATTCACTTCGCCTCCTCGAAGCCGGTCTTTAAACCGTTTTCTCCCCGGGCATGATTACCAGAGAAGGGAGGACAGCCAGTGCAAATATTTATACATTCATCATGAGAATAAACCCGCGAAAAGCCCCTCCTCCCCCCCTCGGGGAATGATCCCCCGAATTTCGGATGAAATTTGTGAGGACGAGAGTGGAAAATTCCTCTCACGTATCCTCCTAGAGTCGCCTCCTTGGCATCAGCTCGCCTGAGAAATTGTTGAGCGTTGCCTGGTAACCAGGAGTCACAACATCGAAACTATCGCGCGACTACGAGATATTGGCTAGGGAGTTCCTAGGATCGTAAAGAGGTCAGTGTCCTTTAACATCGATTTTATACAACTCGAGGGGAGTCCAGAGGCAGTGACAAACACCCATTGACAGTAGAAACTCTTGAAGACCGATTTCCCCAAGTCAAAGGGAAAAATGGAGGTCCTGGAGTTGAAAGAAAAAAAAATTCCCTGACTTCCGGGGGAATTTCCTCGAATTTTCCGGCCGCGGAAAATTAATTTCCACGGGAGAACGTCAAATGGATAATTCTCAATGAAATGTCTTCATTGGAAAAAAAAAAAAAAATCTCAAGTACGGAAAAAAAAATTCCCTGACTTCCGGGGGAATTTCCTCGAATTTTCCGGCCGCGGAAAATTAATTTCCACGGGAGAACGTCAAATGGACAATTCTCAATGAAATATTTTCA